>LOND01003708.1:4863-27326 GCA_014220965.1 Paragonimus kellicotti
TTTTCGCCCAAATGCAAGTCACGACGAATGTGTGATTGGACGGTATGATGGTTCAAGGCCGAAACGAGATGGAAACGGCCTTTTTTGGCGCAGAAAGAGATTTTTAAATATTTCCGGGAATTATTTAAATGTATATTTCGGAACAACTCTATAGTTTTATCACGTATAAAAGTTGTGTTACACTGAAAAAATTGGCTTACCAGAAATTTTTTCATATTTGCACTTTTGTTGAGGAAAATGTCTCGCCTTTTTTCCGTGAAGGCATCATGATCGATTTTGCGTTCTGAAAATGCTTCCGTCAGAATTTTCACGGTAACATGCATATTTCCGTCTTGCAGAAAAGCTCAATTTTCAGTGGTTTGGGAGATATAATCGAATTTGTAATCTTCGACCACGTCCCATCGCACTCTACACTAAATACCAAAGTATGTTCTATTGAGGGCTTCACTCCCAAGTTTATGGGTTAGTTATATGCATGAATTATATGTTCAGTCAATTGTCCTTTCGGTTTTTCATGAAAACTTTGAAAAATCTCTTTCTGCGCCAAAAAAGGCCGTTTCCATCTCGTTTCGGCCTTGAACCATCATACCGTCCAATCACACATTCGTCGTGACTTGCATTTGGGCGAAAAGTCAACGAAGCCCCAAATTACGACCACAAGTAATTGTCCCCACTACTCCAGAAATGCGATTATTTCACACCTCCACTACCTTCTTTGTCGTCTTGGTTACGTGTAACTCCACTTCATGTTCAGTAATATTTGTCCGTCGTGGGATGCGTTATTCCTTACCGATGCGAGGCGTTGTCGACTGGCGCCGAATTGCCGTAACTATTTCTCATGGGTTTCCCGCCGGTGGTTGTCTGCACGTTTCCATCTCGTTTCGGCCTTGAACCATCATACCGTCCAATCACACATTCGTCGTGACTTGCATTTGGGCGAAAAGTCAACGAAGCCCCAAATTACGACCACAAGTAAATTGTCCCCACTACTCCAGAAATGCGATTATTTCACACCTCCACTACCTTCTTTGTCGTCTTGGTTACGTGTAACTCCACTTCATGTTCAGTAATATTTGTCCGTCGTGGGATGCGTTATTCCTTACCGATGCGAGGCGTTGTCGACTGGCGCCGAATTGCCGTAACTATTTCTCATGGGTTTCCCGCCGGTGGTTGTCTGCACAGCGCACGAGAATCCTGCGAAAGGATGAGGAAGACGGAAGTTTTCGAACTTCTGAAAATAACAGACGTTTTCGAGCCTGCAAGATTTTACACGTTCATCCAGTCTCGTCTCTCACTGTCACAGTATACAACAGTATTGATTCGTCACGTCTGATCGCCGACATAAACAGTATCTCATCAACGTTACGTCAGACTGACTCTCCGTAGCTAATCGGTCTACCGAGTTAAGACCGGGTCCGTGTATGGTTACTTCTCTGAACAACTCATAAGAAGTTATCCGGAATAACGCGTCACACGCTTCAAGAATAATAATACTTCTTCCATACTGACAGCTATTCCAAAGCAAGCAGTGTAATTAGGTGCGAAACAAACTGAAATGAAATGGACAACACAAGTATGTCGCCGTAGGTTTTATTGACTCCGTGCGACACATCGTGTGGGCCACTAGTGTAACAGCAAAGTCGTTGAAAAGATCTCCGAGCGGTGGTTAAGCTAACACCCGCCAACTGATGAATATCCGTAATAAACAGTTGCAAAGCTGGTGCTTCGACAGCAGTATGGCAAGAGGTTTCCGGATCTTCGTTAGTTAACAAGTTTATTAAGATCCATTTTAAAGTAGACCATTTTGATGGACTCTGTCTGAAAGGAGGCAAGAAAATCGAAGCTAATTGAGACGAGACAAAATTCAGAGAGGGTGCTGAGTTGGTTTAGCACTATATGGTGTTAGTAGTGTGGAAAGTAATGGTCAGAGTTATCATTTACCTTTTAACTTTACAGTGAACCATGCCCAAAACAAGGCGGACAAGTAGAAGCTACTGACAACCTGTCAAACTACTTGAGCAAATAAGTTTTGTACCGAGTTACATGTTACACTTTTCGTCGCTATCCATTTTTATCACGTCTAGCTCTGTATCATCCTTAACCTCACGGATTTTCTCCATGTCATGTTGATGGAACGCCATGACAGTTTTTGACTCTAACTTCTCGATTCCTCCGCAAAGTACCGCAAAGTTGTGTGCACATTGGCAGACCGGATTTCTCATTTTCATGTTTTCTATCTGCACAGATTTATTTCTACGTTCTTCCAGAGCCTCTCAAACTGACTAAGGACGAATCCTTTTTTGGTCAATATTTGACGACTCATTGGCACGGAACCAATCCTCTTTAAATGATTCTTTTTTCATAACCCTGCGAACAGTATGTTGGCGAGGCACCAGACTTTCAGATGAGACCCCGTTCAGTTGAATTGTTTTCAAGGCTGTCTACCTCTGTTTTTGTTGACTGAAGCTGCAGTGACCATTATTGGGCTTCTCATCTTGGCTGATTTTCGATGTTCCTTTATTGTATCACAAATACTTAAATAGCGCGCACCGATCACGTTCAACGAAATGTGTCTCACAGTGGATTTGATGGATTACATTATTATTAATGTCCCACTGCTAACATTGCTTTCATTAAATCAGAAACCTCGGGAATTGTGACACATTGTTCGGTGGTCAATTGGAGGCGATTTGATTGAGGAAATTCCGCAATATTAGAATCACCAAATCAAGCACTTACAGAATTTAATTTGTGTGAGTCTCACATTTCCGACAACAGTTCGCAGCTTTGACTCATCCGTTTTACCCGTATTACAGAGTCAATGTCGTCGCACAAGACTTGTTCGCGTTACAAACGTAGTACGCCGCAAGATGGCCGCTGCTAGGGTAACGGGAATTCGGCTGCAAAACCTTAATCAGAACGTGCAAAAGTCCTGCGTTCGAGCAGTGGAGCTGCTACGGTCTGCTGCCGTCAGAATACTCAATGCGGCATCACAGTGGTCATGTCCGTAATCCACAAATAACACTAAGTTGTGCATCTGTTTCCTTCTGAGGCGAAGGGTTTCCCATTACACGCTGAAGCAATTCATTCTGGGGCATTAAAATTTTGGACGTGACAGCAAGAATGTGATCGGCCCAACTAACCAGAAGGGAAACCCAATACCGGTTAGATCACTTCGCACTGGTTACTCTGACCGGGGAAATAGTACTGTTAATTTGAGGGATGTCAACGCCTTTGCCTAAATCATAATGGGGTTAGCGGTCGATGTGAAGCACAGATCCTCCGACTATGTTCCTGCTAATTCATCAATTCGTGGGTCGTGGTATTTCATTTGACTTGGGTGTCTGTGGATCTCATGTCCGAAAGAAGCGAGTTTTTGAGTTGTAGTGGACCACGAGGTGTATTGTGAGGGTGAACTAGTTTGCGAAAACATTTCTATTGGTTTCCTACGCGTACATAACTGGCTAACGCAAGCACAATCGCATTAGTTTTGAAACACGTAGATAACGACGTGAATGCAATATAAGCACAGGAATATACTACTGGAGTATCTGATAAGCCGGATGGAACAAAAGTGCTGCATGCCACGGTACACTTCAGCAAAGTAAGATTACATAATGCTGTCGAGGCTGGCAGGGTGATACGTAAGATTACGTTCGGTCAATTTGGTCAAGTGGCTAAGTTAGCGCCGCCAATATGTCACACGAACTCGTCTGCAGCACTAATTGCAAAAACTTCTACAGCGTCGGCGTCGTTAGTCGCTCTGGTCTAAAACTTGCGACTGCGGCTATGCATTACATGCTCCGTGACAATATTCGTCCTTTCCCGTCAGCCTAGAAACAGGGGCGAAATAGCTCTGAAGGGCTCATGCGGCTTTTCGTCAACACAACTTCAGCCCCAAAAATAAACATTTGCAGAGTATAACCTGTTACGTCAGCCTATTAAACGCTTGTTCAAACGTTTCATTGAACGCGAGTGTTAACCAACTGTGGGAAACAGAGTAAGCAAGTAGCTCGTAAACAACTGTGGGAGCCATTAGAACTCGGCCAGGAGGCTACCTGAGCACCATTGGAAAAACTCCCAGGAAGGAGGAATTATTTTCTTCGCCGAACCTTCCATGGATTTTTACCCACCACTATCCAGACATGGGATCGATTGTTTGAATCCATTCGGCCTGCGACAAGCCAACGACATCACCAACTTGGAAGCTACGAATGAATATTTTATGCTCCGAGCAATTAGACAATACCCAGCATAACGTTATGCTTTTGACGTTTCAAGACAGGCTAGGCTGGGGAAACCCACTGGGGGTAGCGAAGACCGCACTAGAAGACGTGTTGAGCCGTTTTGTAAAATGCAATTTGTTATGGAATAACTACGTTCCATAGCAAGTGGCGGACGGGCTCGTGGTCGCGAGTGACCATTTCCGTCGCCGAACTTGAGTAAAAGCAGCTATTCCGCGACTAGCGATGGGAGTGAATATGAACCATTGTTGCACTGCCAGTGATGGTTAATCAGCGATTCACCGATTGATACACGGGTTCCGGGCAGAGGCCCAAGTTTCCCAGATCCAGCCGGTTTTCTTTGCTCAAGTCACCTCAACAGCTCCTCTATTCTTGGAGATGGACGCGCGGCTGTGGTTTGTCTACCTTGAGGCCGAATGTCTCAACAAGGCGAAATTCAGCCAGTTAGTTTTCAGGCTTTCGAAAAAAGTCACAGTGCAACTGCGTGACGTCCTCCTTACTCAGCCTGCGGAACATCGCTACGACATCCTTAGAGAAGTCGTAATCAAGCGCGTAACCTCATCGGAGAAGACCCGCTTGCAGCAGCTGAGCGATAAGCGCCCCTCTACGCTGCTCCGTGAGATGCAGCAACTTCTTGGTGGCTCCCACATGGACGAGTCACTGTTACGAGAGCTATGGATGCAGAGGCTGCCGGAGACAGCCCAGGCTATTGTGTCCGTAGCCCGCTCGCAACCGCTGTCAGAAGCTGCCGAAATTGCCGACCAAGTGGTCGAGCGGTTCCAGCCATTTCTGCACAATTCCAGTAATCCCAGAGTGAGTGCCATTCCTACGACCTCAGCTGCGGAACGCCTGTACTTTCTCACTCAGCCAACCTTTGCAGAGATCAAGGCCCTATGGACAGAAGCAGCCGCCTTACGCAGGGACTTAAGAAATATGACCACTGACCGTTTCTGCAGCCGATCCCAAAGGCGGCATCATGCCGGCAGTCCACCCTGTCGACGTTGATCACAGGCCCATAGAGGCTTTTGCTGATACCATGGAAGATATGGTGCCAAAGTCACTAGGTGTACAGCCTTTTGCTCTTTTCCCTCACCGTTTCAAAGAAGTCGGATCACCCACGCGTTATGGCGACGAGTGACGCCAGTGCAGTCACAGGCAGTCGCCTTATGTTTGTTCAGGTTCTCTCCCCAAATACGGCAGTCTAGGTAGACACAAGTAGGCAGTTTAGCGTAGTCCTACAGACCCCTCCGAGGCGACACAGTCAGGCGCTCCTCATCTCCGCGCCGCCAATGGCACCGTTATCCAGACTTTCCGTCAGCGTTCGCTAACGTTGGACTTGGGTCTCCGGCGAAACTTTCGTTGGATTTTCGTTGCTTGCTGCCGTTCCGTTTGCCATCATCGGTATCGATTTTCTTCGGCACCCCGACCTTTTAGTCGATATGCGACGCCGGAAGTTAATAGATGCCGTTACACACCTGAGCATTAACGGCAATCGCACGACCGTTGCAGCCATCAGTCCTGTTTACGCGACACCGACTGCTCCACCGTCTTTTTCGGAACTTTTTAAACAGTTCCGCAACTAGTCCGGGCATTAAACGCCGTGCCCGCTGTGACCTCCAATGTCACACATCACATGAGAACCAAAGGCTCACCTGTATCGGCTAGGCCCGCAGGTTGGCCCCTGAAAAGCTTAAAGTCGCTAGGGCAGAGTTCGAACACATGCTCGAACTCGGGATCATTCGCCCTTCCGATAGTTCTTGGGCCTCACCACTGCATTTGGTTCCCGAAAAATCAGGGGACTGGCGTCCTTGCGGTGACTACCGCGGTCTCAATAGAGTAACAGTCCCTGATAAGTATCCCATTCCACACATGCAGGATCTTACGACCTGCCTCGCGGGCAAAACATCTTTCAGCAAAATTGATTCAGTCCGCGCTTATCACCAAATTCCAGTGGCGGCGGAAGACGTACTCAAGACCGCTGTGATTACTCCATTTGGTCTTTTCGAGTTCTTGCGAATGCCATTTGGACTGACCAATGCCGCCCAGACTTTCAGCGCTTTATGCACGAAGTCACCCGTGGTCTGTACTTTGCCTATCCCTATCTTGACGACATCCGAGTTGCTAGGCGTTCTGAGGAGGAACGTAGTTTGTTTGAACGACCGACTAACTATGGTATTACAGTCAACCCGACAAAATGCGAGCTAGGCAAGTCGACCATTGAGTTTCTAGGTCACCGGATTTCAGCCGATGGAATTGCTGCCCTTCCTTCCAAAGTTCAGGCCATCCAGGATTATCCTGAACCTTCTTCTTTAAGCAGCTTCGCGGATTTTGTGACCCGGTAAACTATTATCGTCGATTCATTCCTCTTGCACGCATACATCCATATACAGACGATGACCGATCTCCTCTGTGGACGCGATCGTAAACTGTCATTCACCGATTCAGCGCGTACAGCCTTTAAAGAGCTTAAAGAGGCTATCTCCAAAATAGCCCTGCTCGCTCATCCTGACCCTAGTGCTCAGTTGTCGATTGTAACCGACGCTTCCGATACAGCTGTTGGCGCCGTGTTACAACAGTACGTTGGAAGTAGTTGGCAACCCCTTGCATTCTTCTCCAAACGGTTGCAACCCGCGGAGACTCGATACAGTACTTTCGGCGAGAATTGCTTGCCATCTATCTCGCAATACGCCATTTTCGGCATGCTGTTGAAGGCCGACGGTTCACGGTCTACACTGACCATAAACCATTGGTGTATTCTTTGAACTCATCGTCCGACAGGTATTCCCCAGGGAAATCAGGCACCTGGATTATATCTCTCAGTTTACGACAGATATACGGCATGTTTCAGGTGTCCTTAATCCTGTCGCTGACGCCCTTTCACGTGTATACCAGGTAAGCGATTCCACACCTATTCCTCTTGATTTGGCTGCTATGGCCGCTGCGCAAACAGGCGACTCCGAGATTGAGCAACTCCGTCAGCATAGCTCACTCAAAATACTGCCTGTTCCCTTAACTTCCTCTGAGGGCACCATCCTGTGCGACGTTTCACAAAGCGTACCTAGGCCTGTAGTGCCCTTATCGTTCGTCGTGCAGTGTTCAACGCACTGCATAACCCATCGCACCCTGTCATACGTGCTTCAGTGAAACTTATCACTGAACGCTTTGTATGGCCTAAAGTGAACCACGACGTCCGAAATTGGGCTCGCTGCTGTCTAGAATGTCAACGTTCTAAGGTTCATAGGCATACCAAAAGCCCCATCGGTGTCTTCCCGGCACCCGACGCACGTCTTCATCACGTGCACGTCGATCTCGTCGGACCGCTACCACCTTCTAACGGTTTTACCTTCCTTCTGACTTGTGTCGACCGTTTTACTAGGTGGCCGGAGGCAATCCCACTTCCCGATTGCGCTTCCGAAACGGTGGTTCGCGCCTTTTTGGAACGTTGGGTAGCCCGCCTTGGTTGTCACCGCTTTGGTGACTACTGATCGTGTTTATCTTTTTCGAGGATGGTTTACAGATTACCTGAATACCCTTGGGTGCAGGCATATACGCACTACCGCCTATCATCCGGAATCCAACGGGATGGTGGAACGTTTTCATCGTCAGTTAAAAGCAGCCCTCAGTGCGCAGTCGAACCCTTCCTGGCAAGAGGCTTTACCACTAGTCCTTCTTGGGTTGCGTAACACCGTCAAGATGGACTTGAAGGCCACACCGGCTCAACTCGTCTACGGTTGCACCCTACGTTTGCCCAACGAATTGGTGTCTCCTTCGGCAACCAAACCTGTCGATTACGGAAGGTATGTAGCACGCTTGGCGAATCACATGCGACGGCTACGTCCAGTTCAACCACGAGAGCGGTCGTCACCCGTGCATTTGCACGAGAAACTTTCTTCCTGCTCTCACGTCTTCATACGAGCAGACGGCTCCCGCGAAGCCTCTGCAACCGCCACATACCAGCCCCTTACGTGTGGTAAAACGAAGCGAAAAGTCTCTCACCGTCGAGCGTGATGGCAAACGCGAGGTCGTTTCAATTGATCGAATTAAACCTGCGTTTATTGAAGAAGATGAGCCCAGTGTCCTGCCTACACCTGCAGCTCCGCCGTCCCATTCCGAACATATGTCAAACACACCTGATTGCAGCCCTACACCTTCCACTGTACTGCACGACCGACATGGTAGACGCGTGCGAAAGCCTGTAAGGTTTGCTGAGTACGTTAGTGTTTTCTACATATAAAATGCTCGTTTATCACAACTGTCCTGTTACCGTTATTTAATGTCAGGTTTTTTCTATATACATTAACACCTTTCCCGAATTCTCTCTAAGCGCGATTTCAGTACAACGGGCTTACTATATTGATCAATGAATTCAAAGGTATCAGATCTCCAGTGGACTACTTATGCGGGACAGTTATTCAACACGGTGAGTTCGTTTTCTGTCTGGCACAGGTATTTCACCTTTCGTTCAGTTTTAGATCACCTGGACTTGGTGCAATGGAGAGACAACTCCTGAAGACTATCGTTCAGCACTGGGTAAACCTACCTCCCCTTTTTCTCACTTGTGAGTCTTTTGGGGTTGGGTAGCCCGCTGCGATAGATGTGCACCGAAGACTAAATAACTTAAATAATCTAAATAACGGATTCAATCAGCGCACCGTTAGTCCGCGACCGACCACCTTATGGACTATTCCCTCCATTATTCTCCTGTGCTTCCTACCAACTGGACATTTAGCTAGCAATGGACATTACATTTTGGTTATCCCATTGTTGCATGCCTATATTGTGTAACGAAGGCCCTGTTTACCCTAGTGGCCTTCTAGGGGGAAGCTCAGTAGCGACCTCTTAGAATGGCATAATTTTTGTTGGTATTTTGTTGTACAATTTGACACTTCCTGATGAGGCATGTTTGTTTAGCCCAATTGTATGCCCTATTTCCGCTAGCGTAGAACTTCTTCACTTTTCCGTTCCGCGCGCTACACGCAGGACGCTTGCTGGCTGTACATTTTCTTGTTCCTCGGTCGTGGCAATATATAGAGTACTGCGCTGTTTGTTGTCTTCTGAATTATTGCCATTGGGTAACTCATCGAATCTGGAGTGAGACTTTGTGGGAGGGTTCCCACACAAATCGATATCAGGGTTGATTTCGAGTTGGGACATCAAGCTCTTTGTGGTGCGCCCTGCGTAACCAAATATCCACTAATTGTAATACCGTCTAATTGAATATGAACAACTGCCGCAACATTACTCAGATGATCACCTTGAATGTCAAATCACCTAAACACCAGTGTAATTCGGCTCACAATATGACAGGATCGTGCAATCTAAGAAGGAACCCTTTCAAACGTGGAACAAACAGATTCGACCGGAGCGGCGCGGTGGTTTTCTCTCTCTGAGCTTGTATAGCACGGAATAATATTTTCTGTAAAATCCGTTCTCAATTTGTGAGACGTTCTTTATCATCTCATTCCATCTGAACTCTGATACTGCGCATGTTTTTCACGGTCTTACTTCATCGAGCTCGACTGCATGTTTCTACTCATCAAGTTACCACAACTTCAAAAAGTGGCGCTTCCCATTTCAGCCAAAAGATAGTCCATTCATTGCGAATAAGAACATTCGTAGACCATCCAACAGGTTACATTGTGCAACAGTAGTTGAACTGCAACATGTATGCATGTAGAGAAATTGGTAGGGCGCACGAATTTCGCAGTACTTACGATTAACCGTGTACTTACTGTTGCATCCATGTCGAGAGCTGTAACGACTTGCATCACTCAAAAAAAAACACAATAAAATTCAGTATTCTGAAACCTAACTAATTTGAAATTTCAAATGAAATATTGCACTTATCATCACATTAAATTTACTTTTATTCTTATCAACCTGATAGTCGTAATATTTTGTTTGTACGTTTCAGATTCAAGTTCATGATTGACTTTCGTCAGTTGGGCCCGAATTAGACTCACAGTCGAGGCATGACTTCCGAAGTCAAAGTTGACGGGTGGGATGTAACAGTGCTGGTGATTTATTTTTTCGGAGTTTTGCTAACCGGCTTCACCGTAAGTTTATAGGCCCTACTTATCTTTCTAAAGAATGGGTTATAAGTAACAAATGTAGGCAATGTTCGCTTCAAAAAGGGGTACTGTCAGTGGATTTTTCCTTGCTGGAAGATTCATGACTTGGATTCCGGTTCGTAATACGATTCTTTAAATCGTTATTTTAAGATTGGAGCATCTCTTTTCGCGAGTAACATTGGTAGCGAACATTTCATTGGCCTCGCTGGTTCTGGTGCTGCAAGTGGGATCGGTGTTGGGGCATTCGAACTAAATGTAAGATCGTTATTTCTTTTAATATAAACAGTCTTGTGTGTTCTAGCAACCATATTGTGTTCGTTCGATTTTTACTCGGATTCGAGTAAAAATCGAACTGCGGACCTAGCTCGAGGTGAGTCGCGTCTATGCCTTAGTGACAAGGCTCGCGCGACACCGGTTGCAAACCACATAATTCTAAAAACTAATTAAAAATGCAATGGTTTTCATTTTCTCCCCTTAGGCTTCTCTTCTATTGCAACTTCTGGGTTGGGTGTTCTTACCTGTATACATCGCAAGTGGGGTAAGTACTTTCGAAAAATATTATCGATTATCCTCTTGAAACTATTTCCAAACATGAATAGGTTTGTACACTCCCGGAATACATGAGAAGACGTTTTGGAAGTCAACGTATTCAGATATATTTGGCAGGGCTGTCTTTGTTGTTGTACGTTTTTACTAAAATATCGGTAAGTGTTTCATTTTTTCACTCAATTCTCTGTTGCTGTTAGTCTCATTGATTATGATGAAATTACCATGTTTTGCTCAGTATTTGTACTTCCACATTCTTATACTCATTCGCAAATACTCATTTACTGACGCAATAAAGTCGTTTAGTCTGACCGGTTTCTTGAGTTCCTTGTTGAACGGTGTAATTCTTGCACAATTACCACAACTGACATCGTCTCTGTATGGATTTGTGGTTTGCATGTTTTGCAAACCCGTTGGGCGTTCTGTTTTTTAACAGTGCTCGAGAAACGCTTGATCTTCCTGGTCACGAATTTTGCTGGCCTACAAGTGTTCTCTACCTTGTGCATATTCCCAGATATTTTATTGAAAGTCTGTTATCGCCAAGTGACATTTTGATTCCGAATCACTGTGATTGTGTGCTGATTGGTTGCAGTCATATTGGACACTGATCAACTGGTGCGTTGGATAGTTTCATTCAGAATACGCGTATATATGTGGTAGGTTGCGCACAGATAGTACGCGGTAGTGTTTAATGAGAAGCATTGTGGAACATTCTACAGTTTTTATTTACGCCAACTAAACTGTTAATATTTTATTTTCATTCACAAGTTGAACATTTTTAATACCTGATATTTTCCTTTAGTTTTGTTCACGTTGCGTTTAATTTTTTATATTGCCTCCGGTTTATTTCATCTTTGGATCTAAAGATATTCTAGCATCTCGAATTGGTCCGTATATTACGCGTTCACCGACCTTGTTACCATCCTACCTTATGTACCAGACTTTTGACAAGAAACTACACTTGATTTAGTAGACAATGACCTGTTTTTCCAGGACAAGAAACGGAGTTTTATGTCTACCTGATTCTTTTGGTCAACAGACGAATCGGAATTCATTTTTTAAAGAATTACGCCAGTTATTTTCTATGGGGACAGTGAATTGTTGGCCCACTTTCGTTGCATCAACGTTGACCATTCTTATACAATATGCAGATATAGTTCGATAGGTTTCAAAAATTGGTTTTCTATTTGGACACATCACATTTCGTGTGATGTTTCAGTATATATATATATATATATATATATATATATATATATATATATATATATATATATATTGCCAAGGCGCGCTTGCGTTACACTTCCTATTATCCGTAATGTATAAACTTCATCGCGAGGTAGTGATTTTATTGTGTATTAAAGGATAAACTGACTAAAGTATTTCTATCGGTAGGAGGTAGAAATTCCCTATTAGTTCTACTTTGCCAACAATTACGTTATTTTACTACTTTCTTGTGCACTAGTAGGCATGCATGAGGTTGATTTATATGATGTTAATTCCTATTAATGGTGTTCACTTTTCTAGTATTCAGGTTTCTCGGGCAGTTTTCTTGTCTGCTGCACTGTATTCTGACTTAATATCTTGTTGTGAACGGAAATGGAGGTTTAAATTCCGCCTTTTGATTTTTGTTGAAATGGCATTACGTTTCAATGTTTCGATAACATTCTGCAGACCAATGCTGTGTTAGTTTTAATATTCAAATCATAAATCGTCTTTGTTGTATTACAGTTCGGTTAGCAGTCTGGTTGAAAAAGATGTATCATAGTGCTAACTTTGACAACACTCAGTGAGCATTTGATTTTCACGATATGCCGAGGAAGATAGTTTATTTTATAGCACTTCTCATGCCTACTGATCTGCTTTGATTTGCTGAAAATAACGGCCACTAACAGATGCATTTTTCTTCGACTGTCATTATGTCGTTACATTTCTCCAACTACTTAACAGTTATGTTGTTGACTACCTTATTTGTTTTACCAAGCTTTGTATGGCGTGTATAAGTACGTAGTCTAATACCTCAAAATTCTGTTTATTGATGTGGTCCTTATTCATCAACCTGCTTTGGATTATTCGTCTAAGATTTCGATTGTGAAGAAGTAAACACTTACAGTGAATGTCGACTTTCAAAAATCCTATAGTTGTTTTAACTGGATCTTTTCAGTTGGTTTAGTATAAATTGGTTCAGGCGTTTTCATAAGAACAATTACTGGCTGGCGTTCACGCAACCACATCTGTGCACTTCTAATACTAATTTAATAAAGTTCAGATGGACACGTCCATTACACAATTATTACTGCCTACGTTCGACTGCCTGACCCAAGAAATGTTTTGCTCTCACAAGAGCAATAATAATAATAATAATAATAATAATATGATAATAATAGACAGCAATACATCAGTGTTCACACTGATGCTTAACTGCCACACAACCACGGAGGAAAAAACCCTATATAGGAAGAGAGAAGAAAAAAGGAGAGGGAAAGGGGACCTAACTACTAAAAATAGCTACGTCTATATTTAAAACATACAACATCAAGGCGCCCACACCTTGCAAAAAAAACGAGCCAGGTCAGTAATGGTTGTACTTCTGCAACAGATGGACCGAACAGTCTATTTAAATTGTAAAAACCGAGATACTGTAAGGTGATCTATTTTTTCAGTAATGGGTGAGTATTTTTACACGTGTAGCTAAAGTTACGATTTTGAACTTTCTAGGGCTTGCTGGATGCACAGTCGATATCAGTTTGTTGATGATGGCTTTTGGTGCATATGTTGTTGAGTTAAAATCCATGAACAAATTAGTTCACTGAACGACATCTACTAAAACACAAAATTCATCGCAGTTTATTCCTATTTTGACGTCAAAGCGCACCGTTTTCGAAGGTGTGTCATCACCAATTTGATTGTCATACATTTTATCTAAAATCGTCACTTTGTTTCAGTTTGTTCTTTTGTTCTCTCCATTAACGTAGTAGTTGCCAGCTGCCTCAACGACTGTTTATGGCGCGTAGCAACGCCGTGAGTCGTACTCACACATACAACTGAGCTCAGTTGTATGTATTTGTGCTTGTTCACTACTTTTTGATATGTAGGATGACAAAGGCTGAAGAAGTCACAGCTGGATTAACTAAGGATGATTTCATAAATTGCTTTGCTGTTTATTCTGCCCTCATGTTGTAGAGTTCCATGTATTACAACGAAAGGAATTGTTTTTAGATGTATCACGAACTTTGCACTTATATATGGTTTTCAAAACGCCGTAACGCAAACTTGATAAGCGTATTTGTAGTTTGATTAGTTGTTTGTTTTGTAACCGAATTTCCATATACTCATCTGCATAACTTGTTACATGTTGCATGTCCTTTGTTGCCATTTTCTGCGATATAAAAATTACAGTAACTAAGCCCTTTTTAGTTTGATACTTTCTAGTTTAACCTAGAAAAATGAAATGACGAACTCGTTTAGTGCCAACTAACTCAATTGGTACATCACCATTCCCCGTTTTCGTACTGTTTTTTGATTATTGCAAACGATGAATGTAACCCAAACTCGCATAAAAAATATCGCAAAATGAGGAGTTCTCATGATAGCAAATAAATTGTCAGGATACCCATCGTGAATGAATCATATAGCGTCAAGTAGCTAATGTTTTTATACTGACCATTTAGTATCGTTATTAAAACCAAATTGTGACGCGTGGTTCTGTTAGATTACAATCAAACGACTGCAGGTGTAGTTCGATCTTCACGTTGTTTGGACTATTGCTGAACTTCATAATTTTGTTCATCCACAAGTAAAACAGATACGATGATTGGTTCTGAACTATCGCATTATTTCGATTGTTCCTTCGCATAAAGTAAGTTGGTAACGCGTGTGCACATTTTGCATTATCTTTCCACACATTTTACCACTCTGCAGCAAACACCTTCATGGAAGGCAACAATCGATTAATCAGAGTAAATGCCGTGATAGGAAACCACCAGTTGTGTGTATACTTAAGCTCTTTTGGGTTATTTCTGGTGCACTGTTTCAAAAATGACCAATATGGTGCTATGAATTGTACTTTCACCATTGTATTTTTTTATTGTATTGTCATGTACTTTTTATTCAGTATTTTTTTTGCCTCAAATATACGTGCAAACGGTGCAAAGGTTGGCGAACCTTTTGCAGTGGGTTCCTGTTTCTTTTTAATAGGAATAAATTTCAAGTTGAACATCACCCACAATTGATCGCAGCTGTCGCATTCCCATAGACTTTCCAGTCGGCCCCTTTCGAAAAGACCGACTGGAAAGTCTATGGGAATGCGACAGCTGCGATCAATTGTGGGTGATGTTCAACTTGAAATTAACCAAATCCCCTACTACTCATCAACAATAGAAATAAATTTACCGCTTGCTCAACTCATGTACTCGTGTCTGATACGGGTTAGTGTATGTTGCACGTTTTGACTAAACCGTTAATATCTCCGACTTTTTGGTTTGCTTTTTCGGCGTCCACACAAATGCCGATCCTTCCATTTATTCTAAACGCTACTATTTCATCGGTCTGTTTCGTTGTTTTGATGTTTATGCTTAGGTTTTCTTGGTGGTGAAGCGGTTGTGTGGTGGTTTTTTTTGTCTGCTTCCATCGGTTTGAATAGGTTTCACTTGATCTTTCCAGTGTTATTTTAATCTGACTTTACTTGACGCTAAATGTAAACGGTTGTGGTGAACTTGCAGCTGATTCCGCTCGCAGTAATTGAATCTGCGATGAATTCTTACGTGTCACTGCTGCAGCTGGAACCTAAGGTTATCGGCCGACTGGGAATTTAGGTCATAATCATTTTCACTGTTTACGTTTCCCCAATTGGTAGCAAATTGATCACAAAAAATGATACCTCAACGAACATTTCATGGGGGTGTTCATTGAAAGTGATAGCTGCATGGTTTATGAAACTGACCTTATAACGCTATTTTTCCCCCGGAATTTCCATAGTTTTTCACAGAAGCAAGTTTTGCATAAGAATAGTAACGGGAATCGGAATGTTGTAGGGGAGGAGCACTAAACATTCCTTTAGAGGTCATGACTTTGTGATTGAGCTACCTTTTTATCATACCCCAATCACCAGACTTGCTCCATTTGTTTCTCTTCAACTTTTTTTCTCAATCCATGTTTACTTTTTGTTTCATTTAGTCATGAATTATTACAAATATTGAGGTATTTCAAAGAAGCCCCGTGGTGGTATATAGTGACAATGTCTTAACCTGCTACCCATTATCTTGCCAATTTCTTTTAGTTTCAGAAAAGCAGGAATTTTTATATTGTCAGAGTCATATTCAGTTAGGCTTGAAAAGAAGTTTCTTATGTGAGTCAAATGTCGAACCTGTTTATTTCTATTTTCAGGTAAATCTTTATTCAGGATCACTGTTTCTAACAGAAGCACTGCAGTGGAACGTATGGGTTTCAGTGGTTTTGATACTGGGAATGACATCCCTTATAACCATTACCGGTGAGATCATGTACATGCTGGTTACTCTAAGACGTTTTCTGATGCTCGTTTAACACGATATTCAGTTGACATTATTACTGCGGATGAATATTCTATGACAGCTTAAAACTCTCCAGAATTAAAGGTACGGTGAGACTTGACTCCATTCAAAGGATCTGGGGCGTTCCTGTCTTTCAGGAGGCAAAATAATGCTGTCTTAGATGGTAGATCACCCAGATTTTTATACACTGAAAAGTTTTACGTATATGTAAACAGTTGACAGTTAACTAACTTGCATTTTTGCATACAACACAGTCGAAGAATATATTCTTCTTTGTTAAGAACTTGACATTCATTTGGGTTCTTCAGCCGTCTAATTGTCAGTTTCCTACAATTTGCAGTGGTTAGCCTTATGTTGTCTTCTGACGATTATATTAAATATAGCTTACATCAGAGAACACTATCTTCCACGAAAAGAAAAATGTATTAGTCTGACTGCTGTTCACTTTTTTATAGTGCTGCTGGTCTCCCGTTGCGTTTGTAATTTTAAACAACTTAATCGCTGAATACAATAGGTACTTAATCGTTTTCATATGTATTCGACTATCGATGTTCACGGTAAGTCTGATTTCAATCCGTGTAAAATGTCAACAGTTTCGAGCAAACGACAATAGTGGTAAGAACGCAGTGCCTGTATTTTTGGTTTTGGTGGGGTTTTAAAGCCCTCTCCCCGCAAAGGTGATTTTTTTTTATTATAGTTTTGTTCAGTATTTAAGTATGAATAGTTTTGATTGGCTGGGTCGTGTGTTAAGGATACCAGCTGATTGTTGGCCATGTCAAGCACGTTTAGTCGGTACGTTAGCCGACTGATATGCGCTCTGGTTTGTTTGAAAGTGCGAAACTGGCACAAGGAAATGGAAACAGCTGTGAGTAGCTTAGTCACTGTCGGCTGCGTTCGTCAACTCGTTTAGGGTTCTCATGGCACATGGCCGATGGCTGGATACACTAAGAAATATTACAGCTAGCTGAGTTCATTGGAGTGAACCTTGTAATTGTTCGACTGAGTCGACTGCAAAGTAAGTACAATTAATGAGACAGGATCATGCATACTCCGAGGGAACTGCCTTGTTTTTGCAGTTTATTTGGTTGTTAATTGGAAATATACGAACACCTTGCTGTTGTATGCTTGAATTTGGACATGATGGCTTTCCTGAAATTAGGGTTTTATCCCTGATTCTTGTTTTACTTCCAAACTGCCGTATCTCTCGTGGTTGTATAGAAACTAAGTATCAGTGTCGAACACTGACATTGCTGTCAGCGCTGCGCTGTTGTTGAAAGTCTGCATTTACACTAATTTTATTCCATCCGTTTTCGAAAAAACAAACGAACAGACACCGATTGTGTGCAAACTAATGCTCTCGAATAAATAACTGAAAGATACGTAATTTTGTTATCGTATGTGAGTGAATGAATGCAATAAAAGAATTCGTCAGGCAAACGTTAGTGATTTCCATTGGTTCAAGCGATTACCATCAAATATCTTGAACCTTTAACTTCTTATTCACCAGTGTCACAAGCGGATTCTTTTAATGTGCTGGAAATTTAAGTGATTATTTAATGGAATGAAATCTTTTCAGTAAGTCGTTCACTTTATAGGTTGCACTCCTTTGCTTGAACCTTTCATAGAAGACATGTAGGTTGCGGTAAATAAGTAAGACCGTTGAGCCGGTCTGTGTACGGTCTGCTTTTTATCTCTACATTCTGCTCCCTCATAACTCTTTTTTCGGCCGCCGAGTTTTTAAAAAAGTATGGAATTTATATACTCGTGTATGTGACATCAGAAATCTCTCAATCGTTGATCAAAGGTGGACTGTAAGATAACTATTTACGACCCATGCCTCTCACTGTTCTTCAACGATTCAGTTTGCTGACGATGAGGGTGATAATAGATCTGCTCCGTTTTGTGCTCTAGCTCTCAACAGTTGGGTTGGTTGTATCAGTCGTCCGGCACTCCACCAACTCGTATTCGGAAAAATGCTAAACTCGTGAGCAGCCGTGAAATATTGCAAAATCTACAGTTCATATCGGTGCGGAGATCAACTACACTTTTTTCTAAAGCGTCTTGTCACGCTGAACACAACGTAATGTGACAATCAAGTATTTGAGATGATTTCAGGGTTGCAATCGTTGCGAACGCCTTTATATTTTGTCCTCATCTTACTGAGTGTTCTTCGTGACTCCTCCTCTAACACAAACATGTAGTTGCTCGAATGTTATTCGTAAGACAACATAAAGCCCCAACGTACTGCCACCATAGTTCGGTACTGTTGTCAGACATACACTGCGTTGCCTCTATAGTGTTGATTTAATGGGTGGTTGTTAAAGACAGATAGTCGGCTGATTTTCGGCTCAAAGAAACTAGGCCTCACGACTGTATGAAACATTGCCCTTGCAGTGGGTTTTTTTTCACTCAGGAGGTGGCCTACCTTCCATCATCATTACGTTTTTCTTTGGTTGCTATCCTGATTTTCACAGTCCTTGGGACCGTGACGTAGTGGTACGTCACTGTCAATGACAAATCTGCATCCACACTATAACTGAAAGTCCTACGCCTTTTTCATTGTCTTCATCTTAACTAACCATCCACAATGTTGTGGCTGTTAACAGGTCATACCTTTTCTCTCTTGTATTTATTTATTCATGTTCTGAGTGATGCTGGCGCAAGGGTGTTAAGCAGTTGTATTGTTTTGTGCGCGGTCTGTAATCGGTTATTACAAATTAACTGAAAGGCTGTCTAGTTGGTATATTCACTATCAACACAACTCATCACGTATTGCTCCGAAAAGGTTGGCTTAATGCAATGCTAACTTTTTGTCGCGTTCTGGTATCATTTCTAATCCCATCAATCAAATCCATTTCAGCGGTTGTTCACTTGGTATATTAAGTTTCTGAGCAACACCTCCCTATTTACCCAGCTGCCTGCTGTCATCGGGTGATTGCAAGTTATCTGCTAATCATTCTTCAATTTTACTTAGGAGATTAATTTTACTTTGTACACATTAGCCGCAACAAATACGGTTTCCGTTATATTTCTTGTAAACATGCATGTTATTAAGAAAACTGAGTCTGATTCTATCGTTCAATTAATACGTCTCATTATCGTCGATTTTCTTCTCTCGCTTGAGAACAACACGCAATGTCCACTTGTTTTTATTCTGTTTTTCTTATTCCGTTAGTCTGTTTGAGGCGTAGAGACACAAAGTGAATGTGTTTCTGTCTGCTGTTATTCAAAATTACTATCATTGTTAACAAAAATTGATACTTCGATTGTCCAATTGCTTTAACGTTTCTTTCAGGTGGTTTAGCGGCTGTTTTGTACACAGACACTCTGCAGTGTTTTGTCATGCTTATTGGCGCCATATTGCTGGCAAGTCTAAGTAAGTCACCCACATATAACGCATCGAAACGGAATATCGGCTCCAGCTTCACTTTTTGCTTTATTCTGTGTGTGATATCTAATTTTATTTGATCGCCACTGCTCCGTTTCGAAGGTGTATGCCTGTCCATCGGAGAATGGGTATTTTTTCATGTCAACGTTGAGATTTTCTGCGTTCTCTGTCTATCGGCCGCGGACACATAATCACGGATTCATTTGGCCTCAGTTTTTTTGTAGTGGCAGATGTCTGCTCCTGATGATCGCTACTCCGTGATTTGTTTAATCATTTTCACGCCGTAATCAATTGCCGTGACCATTACCAGTTTTCGCTTAATTTGTGTGTTCCTCGTTTCCGTACTGTCATTGCTATTGGCTGCTTTTGTGCTTATACAACTCAATCGTTCTCCCTTAAAAATCATAAGTTAAACACGGTTCTTACCTGTTCATTTTGTTTGGCACCTGTGTGCATCTCTGAGTCCCTATGCTGCTGACGTTCACCTAGTTCACGTTTTGTTCGTTCATTTTATTGCGGAAATTGACCAACGAGAACAGCATAAAAGTTACAGTATCAAACACTCCATTGTATCAGCCGCTTCGAACCCGTTGTTACAGATGTGTCTTTAACTAATTGTGTTTGTTCCCTAGTTTAGATATTTTTGTTGACCTTAGCTTTCTTACAGTTGTTATCAACCATTTCGCACCGATGCTTCGTACTGATGTCGATTCACAAGAAACAGTCACTTTTTGCCCAGCCATTTTTGAAAACCTACAGTATTTGGTTGAAGACAAAGACTCCTTGTGTTTGTGGCTGTGTTTAGTTGATTGTATGAATCACTAATTCTAACTGGATCGTTTATAATAAAACAACTTGCCGCCTCACTTTTATTTAGTCATTCTGGATAAACAAAACAAAATAATCAGTGAACATTCGTAGTGTATTGTCTCGGTTTAGTCGATTTGAGATTATCACATCTTTGCAAATTGAGGAGTCTTATTAATGAAGTTGACAAAAATGCAAGCTGTCCCAAACAAGCATGTTTAACTAACCTCTGATTGATTATCTAGCGAGAATGCGAGTATGGAGCAGTGAACGGTCACTTTCAACTAATTTCAGTAGTTGTCATTTTCCGTTGTAATGACCGATGAGTAGCGAATAAAATGACCGTGTGCAAGATTTCCAAACCAGAAATTGCTTTACACATAATCTATGTATGACGTCCTCAATAATATATTTTCATTTATTTTTAAATATAGCGTGATCTTTTTAACTTGAGATAGTCACATTTAGCTTAACTTGTCCAACCGTTAGCATTAATTCCTCTTTTCTTCATGAAGGTTTCGTGCGTATTGGCGGTTTTACTGGTCTTCTGGCCAGTTATGGACAAGCCATTGCATACATCGATCCACAAACGGCTAAGGGTGCTGATCTCTTGTTCGTGCTTGCAAACATCACACTGACAACTAACATCACCTCCCGCACTGAGCTGGCTGCATTTCCTGGTGTAAATCCGAGTCTAGGCTGCAGCCTTCCATCCACAAAAGCATTCCGATTGCTGCGCGAGCTGAATGACCCCGATATGCCTTGGCTTGGTTTCATTCTGGGTCAAACGCCTGCGTCTATTTGGTATTGGTGTGCCGACCAAGTGAGCTTTTGTCTGTTTTAAAATTGTCCTTCGTACGCGGGTTTCTGTTAATCGATTTAGTCTGGTATGTGACACATGGTGGTTCATTTTCCCGCTGCTACGCCCACGCGACATTTTGTTATCGCTTTATGGTCGTGTGGTCAGTCAGAGTCATAACTGATCGTTTTCGTGCTTATATACCCATGTGTAATTCAAAACTTATTAACTAGTATATTAACGGCAATATAAGGTCATACATTTGGTTGAGTGGAAATAATTAAATGTGATCGGTTGAGCCATTCACGTTAAAACTCTCTTTTATTTTCTACCGGAATGCGCCTTTAACAGATCTGTTGTTATGCCTCCGTTCCTTGCTTATTTTTCAGATGATGGTTCAAAGGGTTCTTTCAGCTAAAAGCTTATCACACGCGCAAGGTGCAACTCTGATGGCTGGCCTAATTAAACAGCTGCCTCTTTTCATTATGGTCATACCTGGCATGATTAGTCGCGTACTGTTCCCAAGTAAGTCTTCCGTACACGCTGATCAGTACTCAATTTCACTGGTATAACTCGGGAATAATTCATATGTTAATCCAATGTCATATATATTTTATTCCGGTCAAAATTATGGTATTAATTCGCGAGTGTACATGTGTTTCAAAATTGCTTTCGACTAACTCGCATTCATGGTTTCACCCGGATTCTTCCCCACTTGTTGGAATTCTGGCTCGTTATTTTGTTTTCGAAGATCGCCCGCTTTATTCCCGATGAACTAAACCAACACAAATATTTTTCTTATCTGGCGCTCAGCAAGTTGGTGTTTATGACGATTCATTTTTCTGATTTTCCATGTTTATTGTCCAGATGAGGTCGCTTGCGTTCCCGGTGATCATTGTCTGCGCGTATGTGGACAGCGTAACGGATGTTCGAATCTAGCCTATCCGAAGCTGGTAGTTGGTCTAATGCCTTCAGGTGGGAAAATGCGATCAGCCTTTACCATGTTTGTTATGTGAAGTCTGGCTTCCTGGAAGCGAATCGAGTTGTGTTTGAAACGAACTGATCACCTCCGAATGCCCG
>LOND01003708.1:30151-44041 GCA_014220965.1 Paragonimus kellicotti
TGATTACCGCAAGTGTGGTCTACAAAACTGCTTTTGTATGGATTGACCTTCACGCACAATTGATGTGTGTCAAAAAATCCTTTACTACTCATTAGTAATCAGAATACTGTCAAACGAATTAATGGTTCATGTGAAGGGAGTGATTGATGAGGGCCAACAGAGCAGTTACCGTGTCTCTTTTCGGAATGATCGGGCTTTCTGAGCATCACCCAGAAGCTAATGTGATTGAGCGTTTGCCCATGATTAGTCAACTGTGCTTAATTTGTGATAAATGACGCAATGGCCAATATAGTTGCCTCATGTAAATGTGGCGGGAGGCCCACTCCCGGACGTAAAAAGATACGCACTACTGATTAACACTTACAAGGAAAAACTTGAATCTAGTACTTATTTTCGTAAGGGACTGACTGTAAAGTCTATGGGAATGCGATAGCTGTGATCAGTTGTTAGAAATATTCAGCTCTTATAAACAAAAGAACCCCTTATTAATCACCAGCAAATTTTCCGATGTCCCATCTGCTAATGATCAGGCAACATGATGACTGTTAATGTGTAATGATCAGGTGGGTTTCAGTATGAGATCTATGTTATTCTAGGTCGGTACGCTAACTTGAATACCTTGAAACTGCTCGATCACGACACAATTTATCATTCACATGGTTGCGGATTTAAGGGAATTACATCTATTGGGAGTATATACTCCACATTTGATCTGGTCTATCAATTGTCAACACAGGTATCGTGATGTAAAGCCGAAGGTGCTCCAGCATTCAAATTACACAAGGATGTGTATTCAATGGATAGACTGCAAGTCTCGGAATCAGCCTAATGATTGCTCATATGATTGCTCACATCTGTGTTATTAAAACCAACTTAAGTTACACCTCGTGAGATCTACATACTCGATTGTGTGACCGATTTCTTTGTGGCCCTTTGGTTTTCTATTAAGTTCGGTTTATGACTCAGGGAATATTGGTGGTTCTGGTCACAAATCATAACTTGAGTTCTACATTGATCTTCATCTCGTCTTCTTCTCCAGCTGTGGTTTGTGTGGAGTTGTTTCGAATGTTCAGGTTTTCATGTCATTCTTTGTTTTAACTCCAGTCGATTTGTCTTTTAAACCGCACTGAACTTTTAATCTCCTAGCTTTCCGATGTTCTTCGACGCTAAGTTAATGGGTCAGCTGTACTTAGGTTGTCCAACGTCTTCGGCTTGTGAAACGGACATTTGCATGTGCCGTGCACGTAGCAGAGAGTTTCTTGTTTGGAGTACTAATTAAGGTTATCATAATATATCTTCTCATATAACAAAATATCTGTGGAACTTCTTCGAATTATTCTTTAAAGTTGGCTCGACCTTCTTCTCTAAGTGATTGTCCAATGTGTTTGACAACTCTTGTCGTTTTCAAATTTGGGTTATAACTGTCTTTCATAAACACACACGCACACCGCATACTTGCTGGCTGAAGACGGCCGCTGGTAATTTGCGAACTGTTGCTCTTTGTTTATTGAAGTTTCGATTCACCTGGCCTCCAGAGCCATCACCATCATTGCTATTAGTGATGCATCTGCGTTCGCACACTTGAACACTTTATAACGGTTCAGTGCACTGGATCCCTTTGGTCACCCGTTTCCTCTCTCGCCGTTAGGAATCATTTCGATCTTGTTTTATGCGCATAGTTCTTTCACTTGGGTGTGTGGTAGTTGACCGTAGGTTGTGGTTATGGATGCGTTGCTGTCTTTCATGCCGTCCGTTTTTTGCTTCGAGCTACTAATCCGTTCATGTTAATCATTTTTTCGGTTGGTCCAACAGGTTGTTTGTCGTTTTTCTGGTCTTGGTAAGCATTGCCTGGATCCCAGTGGTGCAAGAATTGCAAGGAAGTCAACTATTCATTTACATTCAAGAAGTTGGCGCGTGTCTGGCACCACCGATTGCTGCTGTGTATTTATTGTCTATTCTGTTGCGGCGTTGTAACGAAGCGGTGAGTCTGTAGTGTCCTGCTAGATACATTCGCGCTGCTAACAAGTTGTTTACGCTCTTACTGTCTCGTCCATTATTGCAGTGTTTCAGAAACAACACAGCTACGAAGTCAAACTATCAAACAGGTTTTCCATGTGTCTCACGGTGGCTCTCCGTGAAATTGAGCCAATTAACCTAACCTGCGTTAACAGCTGAGCTCCAGGTATTTTACGTACTCTTGTCTCCTTATTGAAAAACTAAGTTGACCCCATACAAACCGATTTAAATGCCACTTGACAGAAGCCTCTTCTGTTGAATTAACTGAAAAATCCATTCAATTTTGTATATGCTGATGTAATTTAAAAGTCACTACTAGAAATTGGCACAACTGTCTTACCTTTTTTTCTAGGGTGCATTTTATTCCCTCTTGTATGGGCTGGTGATCGGAATAACTCGGATGATTTTGTCAGTCGTGTACAGTGACCCGGTTTGTGGCGAACCTGATCACCGACCTTGGATCATTAGTCAAGTCCACTATATGTACTTTGCTGTCTTCTCCTTCTTGAGCACTGGCATACTGATGACCGTGATATCATTGTTGGGCAAACCTCCGAGCACCGAGCAGATACATCGCTTGACGTATTTCACAGCTTGGGATCCGTTGATTCCAGCCGTGAAGGTGTCGGACGAACAGCATGCGGACAACTTGTATACAGTTGTGGACGAAATACCATTTTCCACAGGTGATGTGGCTGCTTTGGGAAATCACCTGAAAAGTCAAGGTGATATTCCGAGTGGTCTGCTGGAAGATTCGGCTCCTGGTCACCCCGAAGTGGTCGTCAAATCTGGTACGTAGATACATAACCTGCATTTTTGCAGTGTCTCATCAATAATAAATTGAATCCAAATGGTAATTAATCTTGACTGTTGGATTCTAGCCGGCCTATCTCGAAAAAATACACTGGACTCAAGTTTTACTATGTTTGCAAGTCGCCAGTGGTGCATTCACACTACGAGTGGAATTTGAACTCGGGTACACTTTCTCGTGAGGCAACTGTGTTGACTACTTTGCCATTAGCTCTACCGAGTTTTCATATCCAAAAGATCAGCCGCATTCGTTTGTGCATAGTGCTCCGGCTGCGCGGTCACCTTAGGGGGAAATATAATAACTGACCTGTTGACTGAAGTCGATACCCCACGATCATGCCTTTTCAGTCAACCTGAACTCGCGGATTTTTCTAATTTTGTTGGTCAACACAATTACCTCATAAGAACATACAAACGGTGTTCAAGTTCCACTCGTGGTGAAGATGTGTACTCTAACAAGGGCAAAACTCCAGTCTGATACTCCTTGTCTAAAGAGAGTTGCTGAAAAGTTTACAGGAATGGTATTCAGTGTACATAAGCCAAAAGTTAACCATCTGGACGGTCTGAAAAAATCGACAGACAAAGGAAGTAGTGTAAGATGTTTTTTGCCTGAAGTCGATATAGCCCACAAAGTTGGATAGGAATTGAAATGATGCAACTCAAAACGCGAGGAATAGTACCATGATTCACTGTGTACACCTGATTTTTTGAGTTGGTAAGGAAAGGTTACATAATTAAACTCATAAGAAGGGAGCGGTTGGTGACTAACTGCCAGTTTCTGTGGCGATGTGAAATGGTTCTTCTCTCCCTTACTGCTGCTAATGTACAAATGTGGTCCAATGATTGCTTATGAACAGCCTTCCCGTTTTCTGTCGAACAGTCCCATTGTGTATACACAACAACTGTGGGAAAATAATAATAATAATTTTTATTTTCAGATGTACGTTTCACAAAAACCACACTATATTACCTTTTCTTGTTAACAGTATCTTTTCTATCATCAGTTTGGCGACAGTCATTTTGGCAACAAACGGACAAGTTATATCATAAAGCAGTAAGCTGAATTTTGTTCTTTACAAAACAACGGTTGACGTAAATCAAGTGAAATAGCCATAACAGAATTGCACGGCCACCTCATGCACTGTAATTTCTCGAAGAAATCTTATTACTTATGCTTATTATTTTGGTTGTGTACTTCGACGCACAATATGACACCGTTTCGATGAGAGGATTTAGTATACTGGAACGCAGCCTCTCTCACTCTCAATGTAAAGCATTTTCCAGTACCATGGTCAAGTTAAAAAACGTGTCTTTTTATATTTGAAAAGCTAATAAACCCTTTAATTGTTGTACTATTGGCTGGGATCAGGGCCGCAGACCAGGCAGCCCAAAGATTTTATCACTCGAACAATTTGTCATGCTTCTAGTGGAATGTTAAGAGTGTCTTCCTTTCCACATCTTTCACGTTCTCGTGACATGAAATCGATAGAGCACTTACAGATTAACTGGTTTGATTTGGTTAAATGACAGTAAGTTTACTCTCAGACCACTGATGAAGTGGCCGACAGATTCATTGTGGCTTGTTTGTGATGATGCATATGTAGTTTTCAGGACACCTTGCGTTTGTGTGATTATTCAAAATTTGACCAGCACTTCAGCCTGAAGGTACAACGTCCACTTGAGATGACAGTATGATTTTGCCCTAATCTCTTCCCTATTTTGGCGTATGAATTTTTTTCATAAGGGCCACCAAAGAAAGTTGATCCTGCTACTTTTTAAAGCTTATTTGTCATGACAAAAGTCAACTCTTGTCAATTGGAAACTAGGGAAAGTAGTTTCAAACAAGCGGCTGGCTGTATAGTTTTGCCGCTGGGTATATCTTCGTCTACGTGAGCATCTTTATTTTGCGAGCTTCAAGCACTATTTTTGCTCATGAAAGGAATCGAATTGGCATAGTTTGAGTGGTTCTACCAAGCTTGATATTATGGGGTACACCGAATCTTTCTTCATAAACTGGAATCTAATTCGAAACAGTCTGCACATTTTTTAATGATTCGTCCATGATCATCCAAGTGAATTGTGATCGAATTCGTTCTTCATAAGTAGCCGTGCACGCACCAGGGACAAATCAATTAACGAAAGTACTGTATTTAGTGCGAGCTAGAAAGGAAGAGTTTCGGCAACGTTTTAAACTTTTGATTCACTTGGTCAATATCGACAACATGTTTCTTGACGGTATGGCTGATTGCACCTGATTTTTTTCTTGCTCGTGAAATTCCTGATCACTTCTTGTTATCAACCAACTACCGCGTGTGTCCATACTTTAGACGATATATGTCAGGGTTTTGATAGTCTTTCGGTATAGATTCCACCTTTGGATAATGTTTTGTTCTTGTGTCCAGTTTCTGTTAGACACGAATAACAGTCAGCGGGTGCTGTTCCTGCCAAGTACTCAATATTAGTACTAGCTGATGACACTGTTTGCCACGGACATTTTGTTGTGCGAGTTGATAATTGTTATGATTTCCTGCATTGCCTCCTAAACTGCACACGATTGCTCTGTGGTTATAAGTGATTTATGAACAGAAATCGGACTGACTTTCGGCACCAGTATTTTATTTATCAGGGCAGCGTACTCCATCATTCCAGATCATCTGACGCACCTATTCTGATTCTCAATGGCCTATGTGCTTCCCGCAATCGAAAGCTGACTTTTCTGCTTCATGTTTAACCTTATTACTAGTCCCACCAGTTTTTATAACCAGTCGTCGTGTGATAACATTTTCCATCCCCAGTTTTCGTGTTTGCAATTCAACACTTCTTGATCCACAAAACAGTTGTCTTCTGTACTATAAAGATAAGTGTATCAAACATCAGTATCGTGGTCACTTGTTTGAATTTCCCTGTCTGGATGCATTCCTTCTTCGTGGACATGCTTCTCCTCCTAAGAAAACATGCCCATATGAGTAAGTTTATCACTCATGTCATTTGCTGTCTTGTCTTTTCAGCATCGGTTGAGACGCTCCACTGTGCATGCTTCTCTACCAATCAGTCTCGTTTTGGTCAATGTGTTCAGCATGCCTTACGTTGGTTTTGTGGTTGTGAGGATCGTCCGTGCACGGCCGATGTGGAAGAGAGTTGTTTGAACTGTTTGTGTTGTGGCAAAACCAATGTACGTGGGCTCAGTCAAAAAACTCGATGTCTGGAGTCAGGTACATACGACCCGGAACGCGATGCTGCTGCTGCTGCTGCTGTGCGATTCCAGAAGATCATCAGTCTACACCAAGATCCTAGAGCTAAGGTTGCCCTAACAGTTGGCCTGATAGCCATTATAATCATATCGCTTTTCGGTTTCATATTTTTCTCCGTCTTTTTTGACCTGACGGAAGCTGGCCCAATTCCTTTGAAATCTAATGCAAATGCCACATGGCCGGAGAATATCACAGAGGCCATACAAATTCTCGAGAACTTTGGAGTGATAACAATCGTGTAAACTGCTTGTCGTTCGACTCTCTTGTCAACAAACTCATCACAGTCATGCCGAAATTTTGTTTCCACAGTTTTAGTCGTTTGTGGGGTTGCAGGACCGTCTGCCACTGCTCATTTAATATTATATCCGTTTTTATTTTTTACATTTTGCTTGTTCAAAAGGTGTTCAAATTCTCGAGTGCAGATATTCTATAGTCGGCGGCTTATCTAAATGCTACTCACGACTAGAGTCGTGTCCGCCCCAATCCGGTTTGAACATTTTGATTTCTCCGTTTGTACCTACAATATTTGTGCTATTGTTTACGTCTTCATTTTTTACCATACTATCTTCATGCGAACCGTTTTGTTGTTGTTCAGCCGTTAAGGTCTTCAGGGATCTTCGTGCATCAACTTTAATCACTGTTCTCTTTTCTAGTAGAAGTTGCTTTTTGTCTGGACTTTCTAACTGCTTTCAGCATAGTTTTGTTTAGCATGAGGTTTACGTGTTTGGAGATTTGTGTAATAGTGTTCACAAGATTTTAGCTGTACTGATTCCCGCGAAAGATCATACCTGGACCAAATACTGCGAATAGGCGTTACCGTAAGCTGCATTAATCACGGCAACTGGGCATTTTAATGGCTTAATTATCACGAGCTTGTTTGCTAGTAAACAGTCGAATTGTTTTAGGTTGAAGACGTTCAGCCACATCTTTCTTGTCCCATGGGCTACTTAGATTGATCCACTTTTAAAAATGCGCTAATTTTAAGATTTTTTTTTGTTGCGCTCATTATCGGCTTGTCTTCTCATAATCTCAGATCATTGTTCTCTGTCCCTCCCTTCTGCTTATCAGAATAATTGTTGGTTGCGATACCAGATGAATTGGGCCTGTGACTGCTAATTAGTTGTGTTTATAAACAACCCTATTTTCATGATTCATTTCGCCTTCGGTAAGTCATAGAGATTCCGATCAGTAGAGTGATTTCTCAATTCGTAGCTTCGTTTGAAACCTTGTATGTAATCCATTTACAACGGAATTTGCATTTTGCACTAAGTTACTATTTAACATAATTCGTTCGGAAACTTCTAGACACGGTTTTTGGTTTATCGAGAGTCGGTAATGTATGGGTTGGCAGACCCTTCACTGCCATGTCAATCTGCATTCGTAATTACCTGGGTTTCTTACGCTTTTTTCACGAAACTGTTTGTTTCCATCTGTAGAATGCGAACCGCGTTTAATATATCTGAGATGCGCTGTCGATGCTACCAGAACCCCTCACTTTGTTATGAATTGTCTCATCGCTAGTTGATTGGCTAAAGTTCCCAAAACCAGTTACGCGATTGTTAGGTTTGAATCAGCAGTTGCCTTATTGAGAATGAACAACAAGAACAGATAAATTATACGGTATCCTTGTGACTAATAGTCTAGTCACACATGGACAGGCAACCGACTCCGTCCATCTGGACGTTGGTCCACAGCGTGAGAGTTAGGGGTTTACAGACCAGATAGACGGTTGGGGTAAAACACTAGAAGATAAGTAGTCGAAACCAACCGTGAGGGAGTATCGAATTCGTCATACCGAGTATTTTTTAACGATATCATCTTAACGTGAATAAACGACGTTGTTACATGTTAACATTCCGTTCGATATCATCGACACAGAACGTAAAATACGCAAACATTATGTGCATCAGGAATGTAGGGGCACACAGTGAATGGACACGCATGCATTCGCCGCAATATGTGGTCAAGACCTAACAACCTGATAGGATGTCCAGCCATTTTTGTGTGCACAACGCCGTCTGGTAAGCTTGCATAAGTATTGCTTTACCAAGGATCATTAATTTTGTGTTCTCGTTGGATGAGATGACGGTGTCAACCTGGCGTTTAATCATCGATGACATTGAATTTTGAGCTGCTGCTTTACGTACTCGACATTACTGCTTCACCAGTTTATGCCATTTTGAAATGTGTTCAGCCACTGTTTGAGTTGAATGTTTCTCCGTCCTGCATATGTAAACATAATTGCAACTGTTACACAACGAAGTATGCGTAGGTCTCAGGTGAACGATGTACTAACTGGGGCAAATTTTACTTTGTGCTTGAGAGGGTTCTCAAGCTAGTCCCATTTAAATGACGAAGCCAAAAAACCTATATTTCCATCGAATTAGTTAAATGGGTTCTCGACACTTGTTCATCCTGTCATGAGACTGAGTTTCTCAAGATAACTATTTGCTACTGGGGGTTCTCTTAGTATGTCTTGTTCTGTCTACAGCTTATCAGTGGTGTAAGTAGTCTGGCAGACAGATTTTTAACTAAGCCATGTTTTCATGCAATTGGAGCAAAACTGTGAAGCTAGAGTAACTGACTAATGTGATGAACTGAACGCACTATCTGCGTGCTCAGTGATGAGTCTATCCAAGGAAGCTGAACTACTGTCGAAGCTAGTTTCATGTGATTAAGGTAGGTGCTGGCTAGTGGTGTCAAGTAAGTTAAACCCAAATGATTATATTATCTAAATACTGTTTAAAAATACGACTTTGACGGCATCTTCTTAGGATTTTCATTTAGCCATGTTTAGTATATCAGCTGTTTTTCAACCCGACGGACTATCGCGGTCACGCCCACTATTGGTCTGTATACGAACAATTCAAATTAATATCAAATGTTACCTGTGCATAATTCACGAAGATCACTTAGACATCCAAGCAAAAGCTAAAATAGAAACGACGCTTTCTCGGAGGGAAGCATTTGTGAAATATAACTGTAGAGAAATGGTTTTTGAACCTACCAAAATATATTCTTCTGGTTCTTCTTGCCAGTAAAGATAACATTGTGCGCATGGGCTCAAAAGATTTCATTGCCCAAAAACACCTCTGGCAAGTTGAATTACTCACGTACAAAATTGGACGTACATTTGCCTGATTTTTGCGCAATTCTGGCACTTTTCTTATTCTGGGTGTTTGAGTGTCGAGTGACTTCATTTGTAAGCTACAGATAAATACCCATACAACAACAGTATGTAAGGCTTTCTTGTAATCTGCCTTTCTGGAAATGTCAGTTTTAGTAATTCGACCAGGTTGACCTTGCTGACCCTCCAAAGCTGTGCTCACTTTTCGAGTCTATTCGTTCTTGTTGGGAGAGGTGAAACCGGTTGACAGCGCGTAACCAATTTGACCCACTCGGCCTATTCAAAACACTTCTGAGCAACGGGAACGCGAACTTACCTATAGTGAAGCAATACTCATTTAAACGTGCCAGTCAGTGTCGTATGTACAAAAATGGCTGTTTAACCCATCAGGTTGTCGCATTCTTGATCTTGTACTGATTGATGTGATGATATGTGGTGTAGAATCTATCAGGATTCTCGGCTATACGCAGTCTATCGGGGCAGCTGTAAACCTCTTGATTCAGGGCAGAACAAGACAGAACGTTGAAGGTTTACTCGGATAAAACTGGTTCTGTACAGAAATAAGCAACAGTTAGTAAATTACACAACTTACAACCAAGTGAACTCTGTGCACGGAATTTAACCGTCAGCAAATAACCAATAATACGGTAGCGTAAACAGTCCAATGCGGCGGTACAAAATAAACAAAGAAAGCGAGTTCAAGTGAGAGTTCGTAGTGTCTACGCAGAGTGAGTTACGTGTAATAATGTAAGAAATGTTCGTTCAGTATTTAATGTAATCAATACAGGGGGATATATGGGTAGGACCTACAGTACGACAGTTTGACCAATGGGTTGTAGGTATGGGGACAGTTAGCATTGACATTGTACACACTCCTGACCGTAGACGAGTGGCCGAGTGGTAGCGTTGATGCGCGGGGCGTAGAGGTTCGGTGGTTCGAGCCTCCGGTCAACCTTTTGCCATCGAACTCTTCATTTCAATTGGCGTAATCCGGACACAACTCCTGTTGATTCTGACCGGAATCAACATGTGGGTTCACCCATTCTTTGTCCCCAACTGCCTGGTTTTTAAAATTTGCATATTTTACATTTCGACTTAATGCAACATGTTTCCTTCCTGCTCTGCGGAAAATTAATCTACCAAATGATTCAATGGCTGGTGGATAGAACTGTATATGAAACAAGGGTGCAACTGTGTACTGTCTTTCTCTTTCCTGCTCGCTGTTTTGTGGATGTTAAGTGTTCTGTCGACTTGCCGGGCTTTGCTTTTGTTGAAGTGCGCAAACTGAAACACTGGCTGAATCAATCCGTACATCTGTTTTTGCTATTATAACGGTACAGTGTGCATTATCGGGAAACAGGTGACAGTGAATAGCAGCTGGACGCAGCGATAGCTGTTAATAAAATCAGGAGCGATGATTTCCTAACGTGTCTTGAATGTAGTTCACGAAACCAGCGTTTTGAAAATCGAGCAAACTATTAGTTAACCGTTAAGAATGTAGTTATTAACCCACTTGCGAGTTAGCTGTGCCGTTTATCTCGAACTCAGTAGGGTCCGTGGATCAACGATGATGTTAAGAACAGTAAACACTATTTGTCCCATCAAACTTTGTGAAATTGTAATGCCATTTAGGATCTGGAAGTAGACTTATTTTCTGCACAGCTGCAGAACCTAAACCTCATCGATAGTTTACGTTAACGCTGCCGCATCATACAACCTTGTAATATCCACCTCCCGATTATCACGTCACCGGGAGTGACCTACGTTGAACCACTTGTGGTTCCATCCAGATAGCCAATATTCAGTATAAATCACCGCGGGAAAAAGGAAGTTTGTTTTAACGTGGCTCTTTCAAGCAGGTGACAGGTGAGGTCACTGTCACTCTAAGCCAAATAGATGAGGCTCTCAAATGGTATATTTCAAGCTAGAAAGAATGACAAATATTGAAAACAGAAGGCTTTCAAAAGAATACGAGCGTAGAAAGTGGACTCAGTGCAATATATATATATATATATATATATTTATATATATATAAGCATTATGTGCATTTTTATGGTCTTCTGTTTCTCAGCAGGATAATAGAAACAGTTCAAACAGCACGGAGGATGTGATGCAATATACTAAAACCTTGTCTATACTCAGAAATCAGACGGCGATATGCTATGCTCACAAACAAACCTTTTTGCAAGTGTGGGTGAGTTGACTCCCATAATGTGGCCTCTTTGCGACCTTTGTTGTCTACTCTCATTAATCACCCTAACTTCACAGACAGCTCGGTCGAACCACAACATTCACACTACTGAAACTGATTAGCAGCCATCTCTTCTAACATACGTAATCATGGATTGTGCGTCATGAAAGAAGTACGTTTTCTATCGTAACCAGTACATCAGTAACTGACATTTTTGAAACAATTAATATTGACCGTTATCCACCTCTGGGTGGCCAGTGCAACATGATTTTTCAGAACTCGCATTTAAGTTCAGTTTTTCATTTCAACCTTCAACAACAACCCAGCTGAAGGGCTAAGCATCTACTGTATTTCTTCGATCAAAAGTTCAGCAAACATTTTTGGAAAGTGCCTTATGCTGCCAGCCTGTTGTGTATTTTACTGGCAACGAAACAAATTGTTTTTGTGAGTTCTCTATGTGCTCCATGATGCCGGCTTACAAACACCGTACAGGACCCGGGATTCCGTAAAAACATTCAAACGGTGTAACGCATTCAACGGGGACTATCTTTCTTCGGCTGCTTTCTGCAACGCTGAAGATGCCATTATTGGGGAAGTTGCTTTAGCTTTCAAGGTTTGAAAGATCGAATACGTTTCTCTGAAGAAATTCTGTAATCTGCAGAAGAACCATCACAATCGATAAGTATGACTTCCGGTTAAACTTAGGCTCAGATTGTTTAGTAGGTTGTCTAGGCACACGGATTGCATTGTCGCTGGTAGCAAACCATGCTTCAGAAATGATTTTCGACCTAATATCCATTCTTCATCAACTGTTCGAAGAGCAACTGTGTCAACGGCTAACAGACAGCAAAACAATCTTCAATCCTACAGACGGGTCTAATCTCTGTAATTGCTTGCTCGGGAGTGGAATATTTGAGAAATATGTTTAATGGTTAATTGAAATTTCTCCTGAGGAACAAACTCCCAGAAATGGTACCGATGATATATCAATGCTTGTTAGCTGTACACGCGTGAGTCAAGTTGTTCTAGACAACTTGATGATATAGATATCACAATATGGTGTACTCTTTTGCATCGTCCAAGCTTAAAGTATTTCTTTGAGGGCTGACGAGTGTTTGTATCTATCTTCACCACTGACTGATAATTCGGTTAAAAGTTGAAAGTTGTAGTTGTTTAAAAGTCATATCACAGCCGGCTTATGTACGTTTACAGAACCTTTAGCGGTCTCCAAAACTAAGGCACCTTGGTAATCTGCATGACCAGTACTGCAGTATTGATCACCTTACAAATGTATGTTTATATATGCTGTAAATATATACACACTCCCAATATTGCCTTACGATTTTAGACTCTAATTTTCCCCTGTATACTTTTTTTTAAATACATTCCGTTGCTAATCGTTGTCTGTGTGGCATTGTCCATGTGTAATGGCAGCATCATGTTAGAAATGAGGACAATTCGCGCTGAAAAGAAGTAACCCATTTTGTAGTCAACGCAATTTCACTTCATCAGTTGGGGTGGCGTAGAAACTCTATTCACATGCCAGCCCGACGCCTACTACATCGTGCTTATTTTGCATTCGTCTCACTGCGAGTGGAAAAAAACTCTAGTTAAGAATCCATAACTTGACGGGCAGAAATGAACATATATTATTCTTTTTAGAAAAGAATACTTCTACAGTGCACGAAATTTGTGCACTGATGTAACCTCTGAAAAAGTTATACTACAATAGGTAGTGAACCAACTTGAGTGTGGGGTTGCCTTCAATACAGTTTTAAAAAAAGAAGACCGGGATAAGTGGCCGCTGTTCACTCACTTCGGATTACAATCTCTTTTATAAAACGAAACAAGTGAAACAGTCGTCTGAAGAGTGCACAATAGTACTACATCAACCGCATCGGGTTCTGTAGATACTTTTGTCTCGAAGAGTTCATCTGCTTAACGATTGCCTTGTTTATTGTATCACGGTAATCAGTACACCTCTTAGTGGTCATTGCCGTACCATTTCAATCCGAGTTTGCATGGCTGTAACGAGGTGCTTTATGCAAACGGCTGTCCCAGAATCTGAGATCACCAGATCTACCCCAGGAATGTGCTGAAACATCGTTTGAACGATGAATCGAACACAGTATAATAAGACGAAGTAATACAACCATCATGTTGGACTAAACCTAGCTTGTTTACACTACGATCGCAGGGTGAACCACCAGAGTGCTCAGAGTCATTCGTGATTAACCTCTGCACCTTGTTTTTGCAGGCTACAATCTCACTTAGTCACGTGGCAGAAACGTTGACAGCGACCTTTTTGGCTGACCTGAACGATGAACATGATTCGACGTCGATAACTTTCCTGAGTCAAGCAGGCTATGCACCAGCCTCGATAGTTTTGCATGATATTTGTTTTCAAGTGTGAGTTGGTGCGATCTAGGCTCTCCTGCTACCTTCACAGGTTGTCTCACGTGAACATGAGTTGTGCGCTCACAATAACCTTGATA
>LOND01003709.1:41014-53670 GCA_014220965.1 Paragonimus kellicotti
CTACACTTACAATGTGACCTATATTGCTACCTTGACGAGGTGGTCGGGCTTTTGTGACTGTTTCGATCCGGCGGGCTATGCTGACTAGGACTCCGGTCCTTCCAGGTTCAACCCTGTCAGACAGGCCAAAGGGGAGCAGCCAGACGAAAAGCAGTTACACTCATAGGATTGTATGTCGCACTACTGACCGCGTAGGAGTGCTTAGGTAGTGAGGCACGATCCTATGGGCATACAGCAGAACTATTTTTATAGTTGCGGCACTGCTGTCTTCCGTATCAGGAAGAAGGGGGTTAGAAAAGGTACCCTCAAACAAAGAGCACTCCGATCGCCCAACGGTTGACCGTGACCGCCGGCGTATTATCCAATACGGTCGAAAAACATCTATCACCCAAAAGCCCGATGTAGCTTTGAGTACATCCACTGCGCGCAGCAGTGCTCAGAATCAGACATCAATGTCTTATTCACTGCGCCCTCGGGCTAGGCAAGCCCCTCACTGCCAAGTGAGTCAGACTTTTGAGTCATTGGCTCCGGGTGGGGTCCCCAAGAAAACCCTGTATCCTGTTGTCTCGCAGGTCAGACTTTTGAGTCAGAGACTCGGGGTGGGGTCCCTCAAGTCAACCCCCTTCCGCGGCATAAACGACCGGGAAGTATCAGAAGTTATCGCTCTCCCGACAGTGACATTATTAACCCAATACGACTTTCTCCTACTGTTTTACCCCCCATTTCTTCTGCCTTCCATGTGCCTTCGGGCGATAATTGTTTTCTAAGGCCAAGACAACCGGTAAACATTGGCGCCTTCAATGTCCGCACTCTCCGACAAGTCGGTCAGCAAGCTGCTCTGGCTAGTACTCTCTCAAGTCTGGAGCTTGATGTGTGCTGCGTGTCGGAGACGCGAGTCTACGATTCTAGCACCGTTATCCATTTGAGCTCACCTCTAGATAACTGTCGATTCAAGCGCTTCTCTCTCAGGGTTTCTGGTGACGCCGAAGCTGAATCTCGCGGTCAAGCTGGAGTGGGAATCGCACTGAGTTCCAGAGCAGAGCAATGTTTGCTCGATTGGATCCCAGTGAACAGTCGCTTGTGCGCTGTCAGACTCAATACATCGGTAAAAGTCTGTCGACGCAAATCAGAAAGACGTTGTGTATTCATTATATCGGCGTACGCTCCAACAGACAGCTGTTCGGATGATACCAAGGAAGCGTTCTATGAGCATCTTATCAACATGTCTTCGAACATTTCTTCTGAAATAGGGTGTAGCATCTAGTCGTATCACTGCTTACAATCCACAGATGAACGGACAAGTCGAGCGTCTCAACGGCACTCTCTGGCGTGCCATCACACTTTCTTTAAGGTCCCGAGGTCTTCCTACTGCGAAATGGGAGTTTGTGCTACTTCATGGCTTACAATCATATCTTTCCTTTGTAAGACGACCAATACTAATGCACATGAACGAATGTTATTAACGAATCGTAGATCAACGTGCGGTACAATTCTACCAGCTTGGCTCAGTGAATCTAGTCCAGTTCTTCGGAAGTACGCTAGCCACTTTAAATTCGACTAATTGATGGGAAGAGTGGGGTTACTGGATTGTAATCAACATTTCACTCACGTAAGCCTTACTAACTGGCGTGAAGATGCCTTTGCACTTCGTCATTTGACACCCAAAGAGGAAAAAATATACGACTGCAGAGGTTGCTCACATCACTGATGAACGTGAACCCTGACATATACACACAATAATAGATGCAATTATTATGTAACAATGATCCCGCTTGCCGTGATAATTTGCTTGATGTTGCAGAAAGGCAGCACCATATACTTCCTTGTTGTTTACGTTCCAAGGGAGTATGCTTTTGCATATATTCCAAATGATACATCCTGTTGTCTGAACGGCGATGGATGTGGCGTAATTTGTCTATACAAACTGATAGTGCTATATTTACATCGCGTGCTCTAACATATTTACTACTCGACCTTTTTGGATCTTTCGGATCTGTTGTAAAGTGAATAATGCCTCCATTGCGGCAACTTCGTTTTCTCCCTCTCACGCTCATCCTATGAGGTAATTGTGCTCATTTGTAGACACATTACAGACCTAATGGCATAACAACGTGGGTTTGTAAGAAAAATGATATACTTGACTGATATCCGTTTCTTTTTGGATGAAAACCACCAGGCGCCCATACAGGATAAAGCAGGTTAATGTTATTTGGACTTTAGAAAAGCATTTGATTCGGCAAATCACGGATTGCTGTTAATAAAGAAGGAAACGTGGAAACTTTCTTTAAAATGGAGTTTTATTACTTAGCAGTAGATACTGCGCCCCATGTGCAGAGTACAAAGGAAGCTTTGTTCTTACCGCAGTCGGAGTTCAGGGGTCGGTTCTGGGACCTATTGTCCCTCATATCCGTCGACAACTTAGCCAAAGAGCCAAACTGCCCTAACTGTGCTCGTGATGATGAGGGCGCACACCAAAGAAATATATAAAAGACATTCTAGCAATCAGGTGGAAGTTTCTGTATATAAAAGTGTAAAAGGCTGCTGTAAACAGGAGGAAATAACGATTACACCAAGAGTTTCGGACTTCCAGTAGACCTGCACGTTTTAGGGCAATGCCTAAGTATTCTATGTCTCAAACTGGATTGCCTGGGAACACTTTCACACCATCATGTTCGCAGTCCGTTAAAGTGCACTGCAGGGTCTCGTCTGCTGCATAGCTAAAGAGAGAAAGGGATAATCGGCAGCTTTTTGATACTCCGTTCGAATTGCGGTTGGTCGGCGATCAGCTGCCATACTTCCTAACCCGGCCCAAGGTCTGAAAGTAAATAACTTTCGGGTTTTTTCATGTACCCCTTGGGTACACTTTTCCTCGATAGGCTATCCGAGAGTACAGCCCCGTCAACTGAAGTAGACGTTTCTGTAATACCTAAAAGGCAAGCAACTTTCGGCTTTCAACATGAACGATGGTGTTCAAGTATCTGACGGGGCGTGAAGATGTGATCAATGCAGCCACGGACAGGGCGAAACCCAACATGCTCCACGCGGATATTCTGTTTGTACCCTGCGCTTAGACTGCGAAATACGGTAACAACACACAACTTTGATGCAATAGAGATAGTGTTAGTTCCTTTTTAATCTGCACACGAAGCGCGCGAGCCTCTTCTAAAAATAAGGATAATGTTGGCAAAACCCCCATCTTTTAAAACGGCTCCGCTGATCGTAAGATTTGTGAGCGGAGTTGTCAGCCGTGTGACCAGGACTTGCTGTAATGAAGTAGGAGAGTTCGTCTGGGCCGAGATCCTTGTGATGTTCTATAAGCTTGATCTCAAGTGAGTTCAAAAGGATAGTTACCTGCCATTGTGGCCAGTTAAACTGATGTTGCATATGCTCAGTCCAGCGTCCTAAGCGTCGTTCCGGACCATGAATATGCTCATCATTGACTTCGCAGATTATCCCGCTCACATCTGGCCCCCTGCTACTCGTTGTCCGGATGAGGTGGAAAAGTTTCCGAGAGTTCTCGATAGCAGCAGCCTGTTTGAATTCTATAGCGCAATGGACCTCGCGATCCCCAGAGTTCCCAGCGAGTAGCCTTGCGATGTTGATTGTGACTGCTGCTCTGTGGAATATTCCAGCGAGTGTTAAAAAATCGAGTGATCTCATGGGAACCCACGAATTAGCGTTTAGTCGAACGTTAGTAACACACCAGGTCGCTTTACGTTTATGCAATACATCCTGTACCTGCTTTGTTGTCCTCCAGCTGGTGGAATCCTAGTCTAGAGACGGCCTAGATCCTCTGGGTCGTGGCGATCATGCATGACTTAAATACAGGTTTGTTTACAAACCCGGTCTGTTCCAACCACCCACGTAACTTCGTGCGAACCGATTCTGCCCGTATAAGAAAGGTTTGCCAGGAAACAGACTGAACATCAAGGGATCATACTCTCCCAGTCAACGTGGTTATGTGGCAGTTAAGCATCAGTGTGAACCACTGATGTATTGTTGTCTATGATGATGATGAGTCAGCGAGCAGTGAGCTGTGGTTGAGGCGGCATACAAGAAGCCATTTGACTCTCAGTACTCGTGTCAGTCGTGTGTTCACCGTCATCAGATCAGATCAGATCGGGTAACTCAATTCAATTTCTGCGATTTTTTTGTTATCGACGGGAACGCAGGACTAAGACGATACGAGACAATTGGACAGAGTTAGATGGGACAAAATATCCCCTCAGGTCCAACTGTCTGTCAGTCGCAAGAGTAATTATGAACGGGTCTACGGATGTCTTGTCGCACCCGCGCGCCCAGGCTGACAGCTTGCATCTGGAGCATGAAAATTATGTCCACATCTAACATGAAGACAGCGGAAATGCTGAGTAGGCGCTATGCACAAGGCTATAATGACCGTAACCCCTAAAGCAACCCTGCTTCCAGCCACGACTTTAACTAAGCCCATAAAGTCACGATGACTTTCAACGCCGAAATTGTCGGACGGAAGGTATGATGTGACCGATAAACCGTCAGACCATAGTGTGCACAAAAAAGATTTGTTGCCAAAGGAATAAGTTTTTATTCATCCGATAACAGTCGTGAAGTGGAAAGAGGGTAAGCAATAGAACTATCGTTCGGCGATGTGTATTAATAGGTTGCCCGTTACATTCCCCCGGCTACTTCGACAACAAGAAGGCTGAAGGCCCAGAATATAGGCTTTGTTCGCTTTATAATTATAGCATAAAAACCGTAACGAGGGCGAATGGAGTTGTGGAGTAGTATAATGTAACCAACGAATATTCGTACGAACACGCATTCATTACAGTACTTTCAGTGTGACGCTCAGGAGGGGATTCCGCGATTATCTTTTGTCGGGCCGCGTCGGGATTCAATTCGGGTATCAAATGAGATTCGAGCCTACACTTAGGCGAAGGAATCAGAGTTTGTATTTGTTATAACTGAGTCCTATTGAACACGAACGCGAATAACTGACACGAACAACGATGAACGAATAACGCGATTAGAAACCCCTTCCGATTGGCCCCAACACTGTGAACGACAAGAACTGCAATATGTATAGAACACGGACCAAAGCAGACTCCGGATAAGCAATGTATTTAGCCACCAGACGCTTTGCGAATTTACATGAGAAACTGGTCTGTATTTATAGAAAATCCTTGACCTTGTGGCGGCGTGAGCGCGCGAAGAAATATTTGAATCCCACGCCGAGGCGTATCTCAGTAACGACTTGAGATATCGGATTTCTGACAACAGAATCGTGTTCTTCGGGTCAGGTTTACCCCGACCCTAACACCTCCCCTTTGAGGATGTTGATCGTACGACGGAAGTCGGGGGTTGACTTGCAGAGGCGTCATTGGTCGTCGTACTCGGTCGGTCCATCTTCTAGGGAGCAGTTCCCGTGGTGGACTTTGCGTGTTGTAGTCGTTGTTACGGGCTCCGGCTGAGGTATACCAAACGTTTCCATGAGGATCTCCAAGGGGACATCTTTTTCGCCTTGTGGTGGTTCAGCGATACTGGTAGGCTGGAGCTGGTTGGCGTGGCGTACCCAGACATCCGTTCCGACTAGGACTTCATAAATTACGTTGCCCAATCTTCTGTTAATTCGGCCCAAGGACCATTTGGCTGAACCGCTGCGATAATCTCTGGCTAGGACGGTCTGTCCATTGTGGAAGCGTCGGCGTCGGACACCGTGCTGTTTGTTGAACCTGCTTTCCATTGCTGCATCCTTGAAACTTGGGACAGCAACCTTTGGGCGGATGGAGTCTAGGGGTAGTCGGATTTTGCGCCCCATGAGAGCCTCAGCTGGAGATCTTCCATCATGTGTTTGTGGATTTGGCGTCGCCCGGTAGTACATTAGGAAGGTTTCCAACACTTCCACGGTCGTGCCCTCCCCTTGAGCTTTCTGAAGGGCGCGTTTGAACGTGTCCACGAAGCGCTCTGCCTGGCCGTTGGACTGGGGATGGTAAGGCGGCGATCGGATATGGTCAATGGCGTTTTGACGACAGAAGTCAGCGAATACGGAGGACGTGAACTGTGTTCCGTTATCACTGACCAGAGTCGTCGGGCACCCGAATTGGCTGAACATTCTGCGGAGTTGTAGGATTGTTGATCCTGTGGTAATGCTCGGCATCAGGACAACTTCGGGCCACTTGGAGTAAGCGTCAACGGCGATCAGGAAGTTCTGACCGTGTAGAGGTCCAGCAAAATCCAAGTGCACTCGCGACCATGGAGCCGTAGGGATGGGCCAGGATTCCAGTGGAGCTTTCGGGGGTGCTTTAGATGCGTAAGCACAGCCGTGGCAAGATTTGACCAGGCGCTCCAGCTGTTCATCCATGCCGGGCCAGTAGACGTAACTCCGTGCCAGCGCCTTCATTCGGCTGATGCCAGGGTGGCCGACATGAAGCTGGCGAATTACTGCATGTTGAAGTTCTGGTGGGATGACGACCCGTTCTCCAAACAGTACGCAGCCATTCAGAGTTGAAATCGCAGAACGTCTCCGGAAAAATTGCGCCAGGTCACCCGTTAATCCTTTTTCCGGCCAGCGGTTCTGATTGTAAGATATCACAGACTGCAATGTCTGGTCTCGTAGAGTTGCTTCAGCAACCAGCTCGGCCGTAACCGGGAGTGTCCGAATGACTTCGGAGAACACTTGATTGACCTCTGCTTCGAAGGTCACTGCGGCAATCAAGGTCTCTTCTGGATCGGGCGTCTGCGAGCCAATCAGGCGAGAGAGAGCATCTGCCTGTCCAATGCTCGTTGTTGACGTGTAACGGATGTCGAAGTCGTAGTTCAGCAGAGTCGTTGCCCATCTTTGAAGGCGGTTGGCCGTGTAGATCGGTATACCTTTCTTCGATCCAAAGACTGCGAGCAGCGGCTTGTGGTCAGTTAACAGGATGAAGTGCCGGCCAAAGAGCATCTTATGAAAACGCTTCACTGCGAAAACAATGGCGAGCGCTTCTTTCTCGATCTGTCCGTAGTTCTTTTCTGCCGACGATAACGAGCGAGCAGCATGAGCGACTGCTTTTTGGGAACCATCCGGGTAGAGGTGTGAGAGGACCGCTCCTACTCCATAGCTTGAGGCGTCCGATGCGACCACGATTTGGAGAGTGGGATCAAAATGCGTCAGCAAGTTGTCGGAGTTGAGCATTTTCTTTACTTCCTCAAATGAGTTCTGGCATTCGGTTGACCAGTTCCACGAGACATCCTTCGTCAACAGTCTGTTCAAGGGTGCTCGAACGCGATGCATGGCGGGCATAAACGCGCTGTAGTGGCTGACGAGACCCAAGAATGAACGTAGGGTGGATACGTCCGACGGTGGTGGCATATCGACAACAGCTTGAATGTTGTTGGGATCTGGGCGGCGGCCGTGGCGATCGATGATGAAGCCCAGGTACTTGATTGAGTGCATGAAGAAATTGCACTTTTCCTGGCGAATACGGAATCCGTAATCGGCTATGCGTCCAAGAACCAGGTCTAGGCGCTCTGTCAGTTCTGCTTCATCGGCCCCGGTCACAACGATGTCGTCCAGATAGGCGGCTGCACCTGGAACATCGGTCAGCATCGTGTCCATGATCTGTTGGAAGACTGCCGGCGCAGTCTTCACGCCAAATGGGAGACGCTGGTACTGGAGCAGGCCGCGATGGGTGTTGATGGTGAGCAGCTCCTTGGAAGATTCTGAGACTTCTACTTGTAAGTAGGCGTCCGTTAGGTCCAACTTCGCGAAGCACTTGCCACCGTTCATCTTCGCGAATAGATCATCGGGCAGCGGAAGAGGATACTGGTGCATATCCAAAGAAGCATTTAGGCCTGTAGAGAAGTCAGCGCAAATTCTCACCACACCATTGGGCTTCTTTACAACGACGATCGGTGCGGCCCAAGCGGAATAATTGACTGGTTTCAGGACACCAGCTTCCTGTAGGCGATCGAGTTCCTTGTCCACGAGAGGTAGAGCTGCGTACGGCACTGGACGTTTCGGTCGGAAAACGGGTCTTGCGTTTGGAAGGAGGTGCAAGACGGCATTCGTTTTGGTGCAACGTCCTAAGCCTTCCTGGAAGACTGCAGTGTGTTTTGGTACAAGTGGTCGATGATACCGGGAGGACTGGTTGTGTGAAGCGATATCATTGGGCTAACCTCGATCGAGCCAGCGTTGCTCCAGCGGCTGATGGGCGTCTCCAACAAGTTCATGGCATCAATCCAGTCCAGCCCCAACAAGTCCAACTCCGGTTGATCCGTGAGATAGCAGCTGCCTTTGAAGTGAAAGTCACCGAATGAGACCTCACAGGCTAGCTCGCCAGATAATCTCAGAGCGCCACCTGAAGCATTGCGGGCATTGTGTGTGGTCGGACGCACGGCAGGTCGACCCATCGTGTTCCATGTCTTCCTTGATATGATAGTGATGTCGGAGGCGGTGTCAACTTGTAGCCGAACGGCGGTACCATTGAGTGTCAACGTAATATACTTCCGCCTGGAAGCATAATCGACCAAGAATGTGGCGAAGATGGAGTTTGATTGTCGGGCCGGCTTCTGGAATCGTCGACCGCGGGACTTCGATCTGGGCTGTGAGGTCAATTGCTTGTCTGACAACAGAATGGTGTTCTTCGGGTCAGGTTTACCCCGACCCTAACAGTATTGCCAGCGCAACAGATATATGATCAGGGGATAAATGCACATTCTGCTCCTTCAGCACTAGGGTATGTGCTCAAGTCCGCCTGCTCAGCTGAAGTCATTGAGATGGTGTTGGGAAAAGGCACTTTTCCTCAAGAATTCGCTATATTCGACAAGAAAAATGGATTTTTTGTTTTAAGAGTTTGAGTGCCCGCTAGAATTCTCGGAATTTCGAGAATGAGCGCTCGTCCTCTGATTGGTCTGTTGAGTGGCCTAGGCCCAAGGCCGCTCAAAACCTATAAATACAGTTGCTGTAAACCACTATTTTGCCTTCGGGCTGAGCAGCAAATAAAGCTCGTTTGAAGGCCGTCTTCTTCCTTACTTGTTGGGGTTCTAAGTTGCGAGAGTTGGGTTCCGATACTTGCGCTCTGATTTTCGTGCAGTTTTGCGATATCGTTGCGTTCGTTCGTGATAGAGATACTGCTCGTGGTCTTTGCGTTTGTTCTTGCCTTTTTTCTGTCAGGGGGTCGTAACAGACGGGTCCCAGTACAATGAGCCGGCTCGGTAAAGAGACGCCTAAAGTTGATTTTCGTTTGTAAGAAAATAACCGATCGTCTGAGGTCGCATTCTTCGCTGTGCTCAAGAGACCGTATTGAATGCGAAACGCTCAGTTGGATAAAATCTCACTGACTGCGATAACCTCTCGATTTTGTTTCGAGTGATATCATTTACGGAAGCCCTATTGTCTTTCACACTTGGAAGTAGGGCTTCAATCTGGGCCAACCCGCACAACCTGGTGGTACGCAATCCGTTGACAATTTGGCAACCGGTATCTCCGAGTTCGTTTACGACCCGCATGCGAACGTGACATTCGATTCTTGGTTCCGTCGGTACGATGACCTGTTTCGTATCGAATTTGCCAGTCAAGATGATTCGTGGAAGGTCCGGCTTCTCCGCAAACTTGGCCCTGCGGAGCACGAGCGGTACGCCAACTTCATCTTGCCCAAGAGCCCACGTGACGTCAGTTTCAACGAGACGGTCAATATCCTGTCGCAGATATTCGGTGACCAGTCTTCCCTATTCAACTTGCGGTACCACTGCCTCAAGCTGACCAAGCGAGACTCTGACGACCTTGTCACCTATGCTGGCATCGTGAACCGTGAATGCGAGCGGTTCAAGCTATCCTCCCTCACGGAGGATCAGTTCAAGTGCCTCATCTTTGTCTGCGGCCTCCAGTCCCCAATGATGCTGACCTTCGTACACGCCTGCTCAATCGGATCCAACAAGACGAGTCAGTTACCCTTCAGGACCTCACTACTGAAGGCCATCGACTGCTCAACTTGAAACATGACTCTGCCTTGGTCCAGAATCCTGCTCAGTCCTCAACTTCTGTCAACACAGTCGCATGTCCAAGGCAACAGCAACAACCCTCCCCAACGAACCGCCCAGTGAACTCTGCCTCCAAGAAGACGCCGCCCTCTCCTTGTTGGCATTGCGGCGCATGGCACTACACGCGTTACTGCCCCTTCAAGCAACACCGCTGTCAACGTTGCAAAAAGGTGGGTCACAAGGTTTTATGATCCGCTGGTCAACGATAACGAGAAAAGTCTAGCGCACGACTATACGAAACACGGACACGTAGCACAGAGCGTAACAATACCCGAAACCCCAGAAGACCTTGACCTTCAGTCGAGAATGTATTTGCTCTCTAACCAAAGGTAACATTGCAGACCAGCGTCTGCATATATATAGTCTCTGAACAGCCTTGAAGAATCCCACCTGAATTGATGCATTAAAAGTGGGATGGGCCAATCAGAGACGCAGGAGAAACGTGCGCCAAAATTGAGTTTTGGCACGTTGTGGCGCGAAAAGATGAAATTCAAAATCACAATTTATTTTTCGAAGATAGCTCGAAAAATAAACCATTTTTGGGGAAAACAGACTTTCCCCAACACAAGGACGGCTATTGTCAGTCACGCACGTCGGGCAGTCAACGCGCAACTAACAAGCGGCCACGCCCACCTCATTCCAAACCAATCGCCAGGTCCAGCAGCTTACTTGCTTCCTTCAAAGTCGACGTCGCCTCACGCAGGAAGTTCGTGTCCGTACTGATCAACGGGCACCCAGCTCGTCTCCAGCTTGACACTGCGTCCGATATCACAATCATCTTCCAATCGACTGTGGAAGTCAATCGGCCGTCCGCCAGTCCAGCTGACATCCCATTCCGCCACCAGCGCCTGTGGTGGTACAGTGCAATTAACTGGGCAATTGCATTGTCGTGTCAGCTTCAAGAACAAAGTCGATGGAGTCTGTTATCTCTCTGATTCAAATCTCAACCTACTTGGTCTCGACTGGCTTGAACAACTCGGCCTGGCAGAACTACCAATCACGGACATTTGCAATCGATTGCAGTCCTCCACAGCGAAGCCACCACGCATGGCGGATGAACTCATTCAACGCTTCAAGTCGGTGTTCGACGAAAGTCTTGGCTGCTGCACCCGTGCCCAAGCGGTTTTGCACCTCAAACCTGCGGCTTAATTTGTTTTCCGCCCCGTACCCTACGCTGCTTTACCTCTTGTCGACCAGGAACTCAAACGCCTTGAGGATCTGGGAGTGCTGACGCCTGTCACCTACTCATCCTGGGCAGCCCCCATCGTTGTCGTGAAGAAGGCCAATGGATCAGTTCGTATCTGCGCTGATTTCTCTACCGGGCTCAATGCTGCTTTGGAAGCTAACTGCCATCCACTGCCCGTCCCTGAAGACCTGTTCACGATACTTAACGGTGGAACGTGCTTCGCCAAGCTCGACCTGGCCGATGCATACCTGCAGGTCGAAGTCGCCCCACAATCCCGTGGTCTGCTGACGATCAACACACATCGCGGTCTGTACCAGTACACCAGACTGCCATTCGGTGTCAAGACCGCCCCAGCCATTTTCCAGCAGATCATGGATGCCATGCTATCCGGCCTGCCTGGCACGGCTGCCTACCTGGACGACATCATTATTTCTGGGCGAACGCGTGACGACCTTCGAGAACGAATCGCGGCCGTTCTCCAACGCGTCCAAGATTATGGTGTTTCAGCTTTCGAGCCAGTTTTTCATATCGTCCGTCAAATACCTCGGCTTCGTCTTCAACGCTACCGGCCGCCGTCCAGACCTGAGAACGTTCGTGCCATCCAGCACATGCCACCTCCGAAGGATGTTTCATCGCTTCGCTTCGTTCCTGGGTCTCGTCAGTCATTACGGCTCTTTCTTGCCTTCGCTGCATGACGTCCGAGCGCCTCTAAACCAACTTCTCAGGAAGAGACACAGTGACACTGGTCTCCGGAGTGCGCGCGAGCCTTTGTCAAGATCAAGTCCATGCTAGGATCAACTTTTGCTGATCGACTCCCATCCCAGCCTCCCTATCGTCGTAGCGGCAGATGCCTCCAACTTTGGTGTTGGCGCCGTGATCTCTCACGTCTTCCCCGACGGATCTGAGAAAGCTGTTATGCACGCTGCACGCACTCTTACAGAGGCAGAGAAGAATTATGGTCAAGTTGAGAAGGAAGCCTTGGCACTCATCTTCGCGGTGAAAAAGTTTCACAAGATGATCTACGGCCGCCACTTTACCCTTCTGACGGACCACAAGCCACTTCTTTCCATCTTCGGTTCAAAGAAGGGCATACCTGTATACTCTGCCAGCCGACTGCAGCGCTGGGCCACCATCCTCGTCAACCATGACTTCGAGTCCTGAGGATTTCGTTCAGGCTGACGCTCTTTCACGACTCATCAGCAGTCAGCGCCCGGTTGAAGAAGATACGGTGATTGCCGCTGTATCCATTGAGAACGATGTACGCCAAACACTTCTGGATGATATCCGTGCAACGTCAACTATGGTGTCTGATGTCAAACTCGCTTCGGAAACTGATCGCGTGCTGCAGTAAACAATCACATAAGCCCAACCCCGAGGCCCATCACCTCCCCCAGCCGATGAAACCCGCCAGTTCTACCTACGACTGGAGTCCCTCTCAGTCGTCGACTCTTGTCTGATGTTCGCTGACCGC
>LOND01003710.1:3088-23947 GCA_014220965.1 Paragonimus kellicotti
CCTCAGAATACCATTAGACAGAGGCAAAGTAATGTGACTGGTTTCAACTAGCTCACGTGGTCAGGTCAATACCTCAACTTTAGTAGTTTCACACCGGTCCATCAGAAGCGCGCACTAGTGAATACACTATTCACACGCGCAAGACGAATTTGTACACAAGACAGTCTTACGGAGGAATTAGAGTTGATCACGACTGTACTACAATCTAATGGTTATCCAAAAAGGTTCATAGAAAGACACAGTAGGCCTAAACCGCCATCCGAACAGGTGGTCACTGTAAGAAAAAAAGGTTTATATAGAATTGCCTTTTAAAGGCGACTACAGTATGCACCAAACAACAAAGATTGATGAATTCGATTAAACGGACATTCAACGCAGCCGAACTTTGTGTACTAGCTCGAACCCAGAAGCTGCCTTTGCCTTCAATCAAGGGAGATCAGCCTGTCGGTGCCACCTCACACTGTATCTACCAATTTACATGTAACTGCAAAGAAAGTTACATAGGCAGAACCGAGAGGTGTTTGATTTCCAGAGTGAAGGAACATTTGCCTAAATGGGTGCAGAACTCAGTATCATCGAAGAACGGCAATGTCGTTGAAACACGCAAGCAGCCAGTGTCCGCAGTCGCAAGACACATCCTGACCACTGGTCACGTCATCGACCCGACCTGTGCATTCAGAATCTTATTACGTCATCCCAATCCAAGATTCTTGCGGTTTGCTGAGGCTGTCGCAATCAATCGACTGAAGCCGGCCCTGTGTGTTCAGAAACAATTGTTCGTGAGCTTGACCCTACCCTGGACTTAGTGACCTTCCCTAACCCATCAATCGACTATGTATTCCACCCACCCCTAACTGTTCGATATAAAAACCGTTTCATGTTATTGTAAATTTGGTACTGATGAGTCAATACGAAATGCTTGCATCTACCAGTTTTCGTGTTCTAACGGTTTTGTTCAAACTTTTATATTGGACAAAACTTTTGAAAGTAGTGGGCTTGGAAACAACAGCTGGGGATGCTGTCATAAACACATGAGCTATGCTTCTTGATTTCCATTAAACATATTATAACAGAAATAAAATGGTTTCAACTTTTGGGCTTCAGTCGTGATTGACTTGAAGGGCTGCATTTCCATATATGACAGCGTTGTTGCTAAGTTCATGTAAATAAGTCTCAATTATCACCGCAAAGTCCAGAGCCCCCAGTCCCCATTTTTTAACACTAGCTGGTCACACCATTTCTTTGGCAAAATGATCAGCTTCGTTAAACCTAACATACCAATCTGTTCGAATGATTTTAATCTCTCGTTCATTATTTGCACTGTATAAGACAAGCAAGTCCAACACATGGTTTTAAATATCCTTAGTGGGTTGCCTTGTGAGCCATTTCCACAAAATGTTTACATGGAACATGTTATGAACTAGGAATAAGCCGAAATAAGCACTGGCTTGGGACGCGTTAATCTGTAGGCAACTACTAAGAGATGGCTTCTGGTGATTGCCATCATTTGTCATCTCCCCCACCCACTATACGTACTAGCTTAAAGAACCACATATCAATGAATCTTGCCTTATCGCTTACAGAATTGGTCCACTTAACAGACGTTTAGCACCACGTACGTTGCTTATATTGTCCTACTCAGAACTTGATATCAAGGCACCTGCTCTTTTCTTGAGACAAGATGTTTACACCGCAAAATTGAGTCACAGTAGAGCCACTGAAGAAGTACATGTATTGCCTTAGAAATGTTACTTAGATATACTTCGTATGCTGAACGTACGATGTCAATAATGGAGATGAGCACACAGTGACTCGGAGGATTTTGCAAGATTCTTTCTGAGGAATCACACCTATATTCACCCATGTTTGCGCTAGGGATTAAGCACATGATGCACGGTCATTCGTTAACGTTAAATAATTGGAATTCTCACCTTTTATATGAGAGCAATTCCTTCCCATTCTTTGTTTACGGGTCATAGAACTCTCCATCGGCAGCGGTAGTGTCTTCAGCTACTACTCAAGCCTTTATTTAAAAGCTTGATAAGCAAGTACCGAACAGCGATCGAAGTGTGAAGTTTGAAGCTATAATTGTCGTCTTAAACAAACGTACGCTTTTGACCCAGTGGTGAATTATTTGTCAAAACCCTCTTTTTGTGTTCGTTTGCTTGAGGTATCTTTGTTGTACGTTTGTCCCTGTCTTTCCGAAACGCCAGAATTGCTTAAAACTCAGATTTCTTCTTTCTTTCGCCTTTTTGGAAAGGCTGTTTTCATTCCTTTCTCTTCCTAACTTTTTTCCCGAACATTCTCCTAAAGCACATGGGAATCCATGTTTAGACCGCATTTAATCTAACGCTGTTAGTGCGAACCATGTTTGTTTGTTACGACGCAGTGTAACCCTTGGCGTGAAACCAGTAGAATCGACACCTTCTTAAGGTTTTTTGAATCGTGTTACAGTGCATTTTCATAACCTATTCATTATCCCCAGTCAATTCACCGAGTGTTCTGTAGAATTCAAAAACTTAAGTTCCGATGCCCTTTAGTCTCTGTAAGTCTTCGGGAGGAGGTAGTTGCCGACGTGTCTTCTTTAGCCTCTGAATTGCATCAAGCTGTTGCTGAAAGAATGTGGTTTAATGCCTTAGTGCGCTTCATTTTGAACTTGAAAACGTGGTCCGTTTGCCGCCAAGACACAACTAAACTTGCTCTGTTTCCGCCTTGTTTTCTCAGCCACTCAGTCAACTGGAAATTAGATAATCTCATGAGCAACCCGACTGTTTGCTGTCTTTAATCGCATGATAGGCGACTGGTTGGTCAAACGATCACGTTGCATAATCTGTGCTGTCTGGGTTACGTTGTTGACGCGCAACATGAATGCGTATCACACTGGGCATTGTTCACTAAACCACCAACAGTTGAGATAGACCGCGTGATTGTCAGGCAGTGACTCACTCACGACATACGAAGACCGAAGCAATTCGGTTGAGTTAAGTAGGTTGTTGTCTGCCAGGCTAGGGACCCTAGGACCCTGGGACCTTATAACTGCCCAAACCGCCAAGTAGAAACGCTACTGGGGGTTGTGGTATGCATGACGTACTTTCTCCACAACACATGAAGTTTTTCTGTGAAGTCTTGTTTTCTACTGTTTACCTTTTTTTATGTATTCTTTTCTTTTCTGCAACTTCACTAACATTTGTGGTGAGTGGTGGGCCGAACCACAGTACCTTCTGGTCGGGTCCACGGTTGTTATGATTAAATGAATGGTTGAATAAAGTTGCATTATAACATAATTGAACGCAGATTACTTAACACACAAATACATGTATACATTTGTGCGTAGGTTTGAGGAAATCATTCTGCTTGGTGGATCTTTAAAATCTTTTTGGTCCTATCACATTCCAGTAAGTAGAACGTACTTTGACGTTTTTGGCCATAAAATTAACTTCATAAAAATGACGCGTCTATGCCAGTAAAAAATAGAAATGTAGCTATGTAGTACCATTCGGATTATTTTTTTTCATAACCGCGCATGAAACACTTGGAAGTGTACAATATACAGTAGAATCCTAGGGCTTTGCGAAAAAATAGAAACGTATTGTGGGTTATAATTGAGCTGTGCTCCCAGAAGCACCAGTCCGTGCAAACACATGGCCGGACGGGAATTCGTTCAGTAACATTGTTTTAGTGACGTGTACATCGTAACCTACCCTTAGACTAAATTAAGTTTGCTGCTTTCACCCGAGAAATTTGTTGATCTCGTTTCCAATCGTTTCTTACCAGTGGCCTTCGTCTTTTACGTAATGATTCAGCATGCTGAAGGCTGAGGTGATGGATTTGGCTGAAAAGCAAACTGGAGACTATTGAAAAGAATGACTAAATTTCTGTAGCCTTGGCCGATGCGTTTTTGTGACGCAACACGCGTTAGCCCCGGAAGGTTTGAATGGTAGGCTGACTTTTTCTATAGCAGAGTTTATTACTGAAACAAGTAAAGTTTTTATCGTGGTCAGCCTGCCCTACGTGTTGTTGCGCAATCGTCCTTATGTATTTTCCGATATATCCAAAGCAATAACAATTAACCAGTTGTATTCGAGGTGACATTTTCAAACTATGTCAAATCAGACGGCGACCCAAGCCATTAACAAACTTTGTTTCAAAACTGTATGACAAAGATCACAACTCTCAGTTCCTACATTAATACTAGACGTAAACAGTTATTGACATGTAATTTTCTCGACTTCGTCCAACAACCACGAAAAAGACGTCCCGAGGTGTTAAAATTATGCTTGCCTTGTATAGCAAAAACATATTTTAATGTGCACGTCGTGTGGGTGGTGACAATAATAAAAATTGATGCGATCAACCTTCGTGCAAGGAGTGGGAGTTCTGTTAATTACACCATAAGCAAGTTATCTAAGGCAACGTTTTGTCTGCAAGCAGGAGAAGGTTTAACGTATTCACGGGGTACAAACGTTGCACGGTTTTAATTTCAACGTTCTGCTTTTTGAACTTGTTTAATTGGCTTTTGCTTCACTTAATTATTTGTTAAGATTAGGTCTGTTTAGATTCTGCACGTACTCTCCGAAATTTGACTCACATTGATTAGTCATAGCTTTTATGTTATAATGCGAAATCTGGACATTTCATGCTACCCATTTAAGTCTCGTTTACCTAACGGTTTCAGACTGTAACTCAACAGTAGAATCCCAGTGAGGCCAAAAACAAAGATTAACGTTTGTAAGTTATCCGATACACTAGCAAACCATTTTCCTAGGTTTAGTTTGACAAGTGTTAAACATTGATGCTTTGGACTACACACGAATTGCTTGAGTATGTAATACGTCGCATATGGATACAAGAAGCGTAACACATAACAAGTTCCGAAATGCAGAAACAACCGTACAGCATACGATTCCGTTTGCATTCAAACTAGCGCACTCTCATTCGTAGTTAGATCAGCAGATCTGGAAAGAAGACACCATAAACCAGCCACTTGGTGGAAGTCGGTTTTTCTCACTTGCGTACATCCATTTCTTTTTTTTCTCTGGACGTGGGTATTCACCGTGTATTTGTCTACAACTATTTAGCAAAGTTGTTTGTTTTCTGTGGTGAAATTGCAGCTTCCGATAAATCTTTGAAATGGCTTCGTCTATTAATTAAAATTATAAAAATACTTATTTTCACACACTCAGACCACTTTAATTGGAGGAATCACCTTTACAAAATCTGCTAGGGCAGACGCAAAATTGTGCTTTACAGTAAGCGGGGACAAAACAGTCCACCGTTTTCGGTCAGTTCATCCGAAAAATACAAAGCACTATTCTATGTTGAATAGCAGATTAAACAAATTTACGCACTTATGCTTTCCGTGAGAGCCATTATAAATTAAACTATTGATTTGAATTTCTATTTCTCTGTGAACTTTTTTGACTTTTATGCAATTATCTTTTGACAACAGGCAATTCTTAAACAGGACGTGACCTGGTTTGACACGCAGTCTACTGGTACGATCATTAGTAAAATTTTTAACTATACATCCCAAATTGAAACGGGCATGGGTGCAAAGCTTGGCGAATTTGTGCAGAACATTACCGGATTTATTGCTGGAATTGTGATTGCCTTCATTGTTAAATGGAAGTTGACGCTCGTTGCTTGTGCAACGCTGCCATTAGCAATGACTGCGCTCGTGATGATTGAAGTTGCAAAGAAAAAATATACGTCCAAAGAATTGAATGCGTATTCTAGAGCTTTATCTGTATCCTCAGAAATTTTGAACGCTATCCGCACAGTGGTTGCCTATGGCGCAGAAAAGAAAGAACTCCGGCGTTACACGAAGGAACTTGATGCAGCTGTGTCTGTGGGAATTCAGAGAAATACAGCTGTTGGCGCGAGTACGTGTTTAAGATGATCCTTGAACTTGGCAATTCAGGCTGCCACTGACATTTATAATTATTAGAATAAATATTCTATTTGCCTACGTTGTTTACTTTTTAAACATTGTATTTTCACATATAGGTATGAAAATAGTGTGAACAGTTTCAGGCGTGTTTTACCGGTTTTAGAATGTTATGATTTCACTTTAGAATATGTTTGTTTCTATTTAGTAGGTATCTGTTAGTTTTAACTACTCCTTACCAAGATGTCAGGTGATGATGTCCGAGTGACGGAAAAGGTGTACACATTCAAGTTCCCTTGCATTTCTATTTGTAGTAGTCGGATCAGTTGGTCTATCAATATTGTGTTCAGCAGCGCTCATCTTTTGGTATGGCGTCCAGTTGATTCGCAAAGAAGCCTATGATCTGGGTTCAGTGTTTCTCGTAAGTAATTACACCCCGTTGCCTATCTTACAATCCTATTTCCTTTTATATAATCAGTTGTAACCAAATCATCATGAATAGGTTGATTAATTATCCGTTTCAAAATAACAATTATGGTGAAGAGTATGGATCATACTGATTCATTCATTGTTGTTTTAGGTCTACATTAATGTCATACTGGGAACTGCTTTCCTGGGGAGTGCATTATCATGCTTGGATTACCTTCAGAAGGCGACTGATTCTGCACGAGAGATATATGAAACCATTGAGCAGGTGAGTGAGGGAACAAAGCGCTTGGGTGATGTGCAGCATACCCAAACCTTATAGAAAATCTGCCATAAATTCGTAAATTACTGGATGATTTTAATCTTCAGTCAAAACTTCTATCCCACGTTTACACACACTGATGGATGTATTCTGCACACAATCACTTCGTTCAAACCAGCGACACGATAGACAAGACAATGAGACAGATATTGTGAAATGATAACAGTTCGTTTCATCTTACCGGTTTTTGTATGCAGTCCTGCATGAAATGGAGAGCAGAAAGTTGGTAGTTTGAATGGAGACACGGTTGTAGAAAGAATATGAGAAGGAACAGCGCCTTATATTATAACACTAATGATAATAATAATTTCTAATTAGCGTAACACAGTAAAAATCCTGAAATCATTGCATTACACTTAGTGACTGCGAGTGAATCAGACTAAAGATGATTTATTGATCTATTGTTAGTTTGTGCCGATATACGTAGTCCGCTCGAATGAATTGTTTTACATTGTTATCAGTGTGATGCATTCCAGATCTAGTAAAGTTTGCACATTTCTAAACTTCGCTGTAGACACGGAAAACTGAAGAAGAAGAAGAATACAGGGATTTTTACTTGCCAGTTCTTACCGGCAACATCATATTCAGGAACGTAAACTTTTCCTATCCTACACGGCCGGACAAGCCGGTAAGTGTCTACGCGATCCACAGTTTCTACAGAAATAGCAAGAAAACTGTGGCAATTTGTAAACAGTAGAGACGCTTTAACTTCGAATCTGTTTCACATGTTGCTTCTTATTTGCCATGGAGCTGTTTTTATTTTCGAGTGGATTAACACTGTTTATTAGATCTATGCTTAGCCACAGACATCGTCATCGTCGGGACATCTTGAGACTGACCGAATGCTACTGTGGATCGGGCTGCCGCTCACCCCATCATTGGCACGGAATATCCTAGAAGAAGAAGAAGAAGACTACTGTAGAAGGTAAAAAATAAATGAAGACCGAGCAAAGGAACCAGAAATGTAATAAATGCAGGTGTCCCATCGACTACGACACTACCATCTCGGATAGCGTTTCTAGCCAGCAGTTTGAGTAGTCTTGAGAAACCCAGCCAAGTAGGCGACATTTGCTCACGTTACTCAATGAAGCTGTTGGGGGCTTTATATTTCGTGACCACGTTGTTGATTGAACCACTACGTGGTTTCACCCAACTGTTGGTGGTCTCAGTATATAATGCCCGGTACGGTAAACGATCAGCTGGCATGCGGAGTACGTGACCTAACCATCGCAGGCTGTGCAACGTGAGTAGTTGACCAATTGATCGCACATCCCGAGCGTTCCGGAATACGCGCCGGCGAACTGCCGTATCATTCCCACAATCAGTTCTGTTGATTCAGGCTCCTGCTCTGTTACCTCGACGTGGTGGTCAGGCTTGTGCACTGCATCGATCCGGAGGGCTATGCTGACTAGGACTTCGGTCCTTCCAGATTCAACCTTGTCAGACAGGCCAAAGGGGAGCAGCCAGACGAAAAGCAGTTACACTCAGGGTTGTATGTCGCACTACTGACCGTTTAGGAGTGCCTAGGTGATGAGACAATCCTGTGAGCGTACGTTAGAACTCTTTATAGCTGCAGCACTGCTGTCTTCTGAGTCAGGAGGAACAGGGCTGGAGGAGGTACTCTCAACCAAAGAGCACTCCGATCGTCCCAACGGTTGACCGTGACCGCCGGCGTATTATCCAGTAGGGTCGAAGAACCTTCGGTATCATTCACAAGCCCTGTGTAGCATCGAATGCGTGCAGTGCGCACAATATTGTTCAGAATCGGACATTAGTATCTTATTCACTGCGCCCTCGGGCTAGGCAAGCCCCTCACTGCCAAGTGAGTCAGACTTTTGAGTCATTGGCTCCGGGTTGGGTCCCCCAAGAAAACCCTGTATCCTGTTATCTGGCAGGTCAAACTTTGTTACAATCTAGAACACACGTTAACTGCGAGCTCTGACACGTAGTCAGCCCAGAGTAGAATGAGAACACGTGACGGTAATAGCGCGTAGCTTTATCGAACACGAGAGAATAAATTATAACGATGAACCATAGATTACTGATGAGTAGTCGGGGATTTGGTTAATTTCAAGTTGAACATCACCCACAATTGATCGCAGCTGTCGCATTCCCATAGACTTCCAGTCGGCCCCTTTCGAAAAGAAGCACTAGACTCGAGTTTCGCTCTCATTAGAGCTCGTCAGTAGTGCATATCCTTGCCACTGCCGGGACTAGAACTCCGGCCATGCTTTCATGAGGCAACCGTGTTTACCACTGCGCCATTGACCTCACATTAGGCACGACCGAATTATCATATGTGAACGCTCAACCACTTTCGCTTGTGAGTAATGATCAGGTTGCCCGATCGTCTCGAGAGGAGACACAGTTACTGTCTGTTAACTCCAATCGATAACCCCGCGATTAGGACTTCCTAGGCAGGTCGAAATCTCCGATCTCATTAAACCTGCTAGGCGATCATTACTCACAAGCGAAAGTGGTTGAGCGTTCACATATGATAATTCGGTCGTGCCTAATGTGAGGTCAATGGCGCAGTGGTAAACACGGTTGCCTCATGAAAGCGTGGCCGGAGTTCTAGTCCCGGCAGTGGCAAGGATATGCACTACTGACGAGTCTAGTGCTTCTTTTCGAAAGGGGCCGACTGGAAAGTCTATGGGAATGCGACAGCTGCGATCAATTGTGGGTGATGTTCAACTTGAAATTAACCAAATCCCCGACTACTCATCAGTAATCTAAGATTCGTCTGTGTCTGGTGTTGTTTATCCATCCACGCCACACTGCAGACAGGGTTTGCTATCATTGCGATTAACACAAGCGTGTTGTGTGTAAATGGTGAGAGCTTCAGCGCAGCAGCGCTCCGCATGGGAAGGCAGACCCTTGTGAATCACTCGAGCTTGATCAAAACTTACGTTGTGATTCTCTGACAGTGCATGTAGTGCGATGGCCGAATCCTTCTCTAGCTTCTGAAGTTGATATGCGTCTTTAGGAGGAAACCTCGTGTGCCTCTTGTGTTCGGCAACACGTACTTTCAGTTGTCTGCTTGTCTCTCCGATGTAGCTGGCATTGCAATCACCGCATTTGATTTCGTAAACACAGTCTGTCTGATCGCCCATAGAAACTGGATCTTTAGGATGCATCACCAGTCGTTCTAAGGTATTATCTAACCGAAATACGGTCCGGATATCGTACTCAGAAAGGATGGAGCGAACTTTTTCTGATGTTTGTTCACGATACGGTATTTGCACAGTAGACTTGAAAGTTCTGGTCGTTTTGGTCTCCTCTTAGTTGACATGCGCTTAATTGTGTTCTCAATAAATGCGTTTGGATATTGATTGGCGGCTAGCATTTCTTTAATGTGAGAAATTTCTGTTGTTTTGGAGAGTTCAGTGGTGCAGATTTTTGTGGCTCTATTGACGAGTGATTTGATGACTGTTCTCTTCATGCCGATTGGATGCGACGAGTTGAAGTTGAGATACCGACCAGAATGAGTTGGTTTGCGGTACACAGAAACCTGGAATCTCTGTTGCTCATCAACTTTCACCAGGCAGTCTAGAAAATTAAGTGAGCGCTCATCGGTTTCAGTTTCAATACAATGCCGTTGTATTTTGAGTTAAGAAACCGTTTCATGATTATGAATGCGTCATCTACATACCGCCACCAAATTCGTGGAGGGCTGATAAATTCACTCATCGCTCGTGTTTCTAGGTATCCGAGGAAAAGGTTGGCTACTGCAGGTGCAACAGGGGAACCCATAGCTACACCATCGGTTTGTTTGTATAATTTTTGTTGAATGTGAACAGGGTTGAGTGCAGACAAAGTTCAAGACCAGATACAATTTCGGAAGGTGATAAATTAGTACGTGCATCGAGAGAGTCGTCACTTTCTAATAACTCTTTAACAACATCAATGCTAAGTTTTACTGGTACACTGGTGTAAAGAGAGGTAACATCAAAACTAAGAAAAGTTTCATCACTACATAATGTCACATGTTCGAGTTTGTCGACAAAATCAAAAGAATCTTTAACGTTGCTTACCAACTTGTTCTGCAACGGTTTGATTATGCGACTGATGAACTTGGCCAGTCTGTAGGTTGGACTGGTGGTGTAGTCAACAATAGGTCTTATGGGTATTCCTGTTTTATGCACTTTCGGAAGGCCATAGAAACGCGAAGGACGGTTACTCTTAGGATTGAGCATGAACCAGGTAGACTGCCCAAGTTTATCTTTGATGCCTCGGAGGAACTTGCTGGTTTGTGCTTTGACTTTATTAAGAAGTGCATTGGTCTTCTGCTCATTGATCTCTTCGTATGGTCCAGTGGCTAAGTGCTCTAACACTTTCTTTTGGTAATCTTGATTAAGAATCACTGTGATGTTGCCTTTATCGGCCTTAGTGACGTGAATCGAGCGATCCTTCTTGATGAAACCAAGAGCATTCTGTTCTGCAGTGGTTAAGTTTGAGACCGCTGGCTGTTGTCGTTGTAAAACGCTTGCAATTCTGAATCGTGCTTCATCTGCAACATCTGCGGCCAGTTTGCTTAGAGCAGGTTCAATTTTGGGAATTATATCCATTGGCTCAAGTTGCTTCCGTTGGATGTTGAAATTGAGTCCCTTTTTAAGCAGGCTTATCTCGTTACTACTGAGTGGTCGCGATGACAGATTCATAATCACGTTTTCTGAGATACGCTGTGTCACTGATTGTGGGTGCATGCTTTTTTGCTCTCTGATTGGGAACGGTGACCTGTTCGCGGCGAAGATGTCAACAGGCTTGCATGGTTTGACCATTACTGTCTTCGTCAGTTGGTTCACATATGAACAGTACGGCCGTTCATCGGCGCGTATTCCGGAACGCTCGGGATGCGCGATCAATTGGTCAACTACTCACGTTGCACAGTCCTGCGATGGTTAGGTCACGTACTCCGCATGCCAGCTGATCGTTTACCGTACCGGGCATTATATACTGAGACCACCAACAGTTGGGTGAAACCACGTAGTGTTCATGTTTTATTCCCCGACAGCTTCATTGAGTAACGTGGATAAATGTCGCCTACTTTGATGGATTTCTTGTGATCACTTCAATCGCTGATTTTGGAGCAAAACAGAACGCACATGAGCTCTATATAAACTTCCTTTATACGACAACCGAACGACTTCTGGATCTCACGGATGACGCATGTTGACAAAGTCAACCCTTACCTTTGCTGTTCTTGGTGATCTCATTAGTAATGTTACAAGTTGACAAGATATTTCTACCGAAGAATTTGAAGGTTCCTACGGTATCACGTGGATTGTTTGTTAGAAAAAACGTTATGATTACACAGCGCTGTTTTCTCCCGACTTTATTATGATATTCATTATTGAATGGAACCTCGTTTAGACTACAAGGGTCAAGACCAAACGAGTTGTAGATTCGTGTAATATAAATTTTTTGAATATTCCTGCATGCATTTTAATGTTTTCTCATCACAGGTTTATGTGGATAGCGACAGTTTATGAACTGTTGACATAACGTTGCATCGTTGAAAGTTGATCGACCTCAGCTATAGAGTTTGTTGTGTCACACGAAGCGCTTTAATAACCGTTTTGTCCGAATTACTAGATTTTGAAAAATTTCAACCTGAATTTGGAAAGTGGCAAAACTGTGGCCCTCGTTGGCCCAAATGGCTCCGGAAAGAGTGCTGTTATTCCATTACTCCAGCGATTCTACCAACCCACTGAAGGTCAGGTGAGACTTGCTTGTGTCTGGTTGTGTACACTGTTTGTTTGATTTATTTTCTCATTAAAGGCGCATAAACGCGTCTGATAAACTACCATAGAATTCAGTAATGTTACTTCTCAAATATGATGTTTGTTTACCAAAATACATTATTATCGCTTTGGGAAGATGTAACAGCTTCACATCGTGTGTTGCTTGAAATCTTTCTGTCATAGATCAAGATCGACGGTGTTGATATCCGAGATATTGACCTTAAACCGTTGCGAGCAATTATCAGCTGCGTTCAGAGGGAAACCATTCTCTTCGAGGGAACGATAGCCGAAAACATTCGAATGGGTAAATTGGATGCAACGCAAGAGGAGGTGGAACAGGCAGCAAAGCTTGTTAATGCACATGATTTTATTTTGAAACTTCCGCTGGTGAGACTCAGCTCATTTTGTATTGACTGTTTTCTTCTCGAATATATTTTGGATGACAGTACACATGATGTTAAAAAAATAAACATAAATGGACACGTATGGTCCTTGCCAGCTGAAATTGTCGCAGTCAGTGTCAAATTAAGGCAATCGGTTGCAACAGCAGCGTTTGCACGCAACGTAGAAGCTGGTGTGTATTGATATATAATGCCTCATTTCATACAAGCAACCTGATGTTGTTTATGTTAATTAGATGTATCCATTTCATTCTCTTTTTCAATCTATGTCTTGTTGTCTTTTTCGTGATTGTACCGCAGTTTATCGTCAGCGAAAACTGCTTATGTACTACTCTTTTTGATGACGATGACTTTGATGTGTCGTTTGCTTTGCTTCTGATAAATCTGAAGTGTAATATCCGTAATGTACCACTGTAAAAAACGGTTGTTTCTGAAAGTATGTTTTCCGTCCACCGAAATCTTCACACTTTGTAGTACGGATCACGCTTTACGTTGCGAGTATCAGTCAGACGCGACCCGTACTGGATATACATTCGTTTCAATGAACATAATGCAGTTTTACCAATAGTGTTTTATGTTGTTAAATGTAGGAATCAAGCCATCCGACGAGGGTCGTAAATTTGCGTTGTTTTCACCACTGCCAGCACCATCTGACTTGAAATGTGGGCGGTCTTTATAGACAAGTACTTTATTTAACGTTCTTCACTAGCTTGCAAAATAAATTGCGTAACGTTTGCAATTTGTTTAGTTGAATTCATCTATTTCGTGTTCGAACATTATTTTTGTCTTCTAAATGCGTACAGGCAACGTAAAATGTGACTCATATGATTAGCCACCGTATATTAGCTGGTCTAGTTTGTTGCTACACTATCGTACGCTTGTTAATTATACACGTTCGCTTAAATACATCTCGTTTGGGAATCGTCAAGGGGTTAGATAAAATGGAACAAGCAAAATGCCTTTTGTATGTTGAATAACTTGGTTATTAGATTGCACGCTAACTAGACTGGCAGTAATTGGGGTGTATAAGTTGAACCCGCACAACCGGTAACAAGATAAAAACACTTGTAAACAGGACACAAGCTAGGTTGGTTTCAAGGAACATTTATTGTTAGACGGACTGTGCGACAAGTCGGCGTCAAGTAATTGAATGATGTTTTATTTGCAACGTTTCTCCAGTCACAACCTATCTGGATCGCAAACTGATTGCCGTTGCTGAAAGTAGTGGGTATGGTCGTACGTTCTACCGTCACAAACTGTGTTAATCATAGAAACTCTTTATAAGATATAAGCGCGATTACGTTTGGCTAACTTTCTCTGTTCTAAGGGGTTGAGGCATGGGCAAAAACTGTTTGGCATGTTGAACGATTGCTTGACATCCATTGTTCGTGGCTTAATCGCACATACCCATGGGTCCTCAAATGAACTTCTGTGACCCTTGATTCTCAAGGACCCACTTAGTGACTGTTTTGCTGGGGGGAGAGTAATTAGGTTCCAATCTCTATGACGTTCTCATGTTACAGAGGTGAACTGTTTATGCATCAGCAAGTAGACCGACGGTACAAATGCTAAGTGGCTAAGAGTGCAAACGTGCACTTTGCCTGTTAGTTCAGGTTTTGACACTGCTTTCCACTGGTATCCACAAACGGTACTGGTTTGCAACATGGCGCTCATGGTGAGCAATCTTATATTGAGTAAACTATAAACCCTGTTTGTTTTTCGTCTTCCACTTCTGAAGATGTGATCGTCCACTGCCATGTTTCAGTCTCGCAAAGGGTAGTAGAGAATACCAGATTTAATGGCTTTTCCAAATTCCTGTCAGAAAAGAGCTCATCTGTTGATTATCCTGTAATTGTTTTCATTAGTGGTAGTACATAAATGTTTCCCAGCTTTACCACTAAATGAAAGTGTATGTTCACAACCAAATTAAATTACCAACGAGAACAGACTAGAGCCTTATTATTAGGGAGAGGAATAGAAGGAGAAGGTGGCACAATGCAACCAGTCTTTTGCGCTTGCATTTTTTCGACCAAGGTAAACTTGTTAACTTCTTACAAGCTACATGCCACTACAAACAATCAACCGGCTGACTACCAATGTACAGTAGAGTGAGTGCGTGAATGCAAACTTTCTTACCACTCTCATTGGCTTTATAGGTAACTTGAAAAGAACACTGATATTCACATCGTCGAGTGCTACTGGTCTCTGTTCCCGTATTAAGACTTGGTGAAATCTTTATGGCTCATGAGGCCATTAGTATGTGTTATATACACAGAACCTATAATTCCTCAAAACTAATGGTCAGTTACGTATTTTTGTGCTTGATCGTAGTCTCACTGAAATTTTAACCCAGTAGTTTGAGGGTTAGGTAATCCATACACTAAGTATATCGAGTTATAGGTAGAATAAACCTTATCTACCATTTTATCGACTGCCGGCATATTGGATAATTCTCCTCTGCTGACTTGTAAAGACAGCTCAACTCTAGGATCCGCAGCTAGATGGTAACAGACCAAGTCATCATTCACTGTTCGGTTATCGGTAGTAATTTGTTCGGCAAATTTTGCTTCTTCTTCGTCGTCTTCTTCTTCTTCAGTACACAGCTTTCGGTTTCCTGGACTTTTTATTAGTTGAATGTACCTTTGGGTTAATTGGCCCTATTACCATTTGAGGGATCAAGCTCAGCTTGTAACTAACTCTTTATCTCTTTAGTTAGATCTAAGTAATCAATGCGGATGTACTATTGTGGTTTGGTGGGTTTATACTTGAGTCCGTATGAACCCGGAGTGCCGTTGAATTAGTGAATTCGGACTACTTGCGTATCCTGAAGTTGCTGCATGCTGCAAATGATCTTCAACCGACAACATCTTTACTCTAACTGTTTCCACATAAACGTCATGCTGTTCGTACGAAATATGGGGTCGTTAAACGCCAGTTCCAAAACAGGTACAACTTATTAACCATATGGGGTTCTGAATTACTAACGGGTGGATGAGGTTTTTCATAATCACTGTCTGAAACTTTTCATACCATTAGAGTCGGTATTTTCTATGTTTCATGGTTGTACTAATTTGATGGGAAGATTGAGAGAAGCCTGCGTTTCTCAAGTGCGCTGAATTGCTTCGTGCACTATATCCTGGAAGTAACACCAAACTATGACGATCAAGCACTAATACGTGTCGTTTGCATTGCACTTCACGGGGCAACGTTTACCCAGTGTTTATCCGTTCTTGCGACAGTTGCTTTTTGAGGTTCTCAATGATTCTCTGAATAAAATTGTAATCATTGGTATAGTTTAGACTATGGAACAAGTTACAGGTTTTCACTGTTAGACAGTGAACCTATCCACGAATTGTGATAAATGACTATTATCTAAGGGTTATTTAACATGTTCAATTTAGCTGTATTTTCTCATCTTACTGAAGAACTCCTATCACCGTATTTACCCTTCTGCGCATATCCTACACAAAAGTAACTATTGAATTTAGACTGTTCTGATGAGGTTCTTAACGCGTTTTTAGGGTTTGCATGTTGCACGAAGTATAACACTGGTTTTATACTTGATGAAAACAAGTAGGAACTCCCAAGCATTGAACACTATGGACGAACTTGTGTTTCGTGAAACACCGTAAGTTTGGTTCCACTTCAGATAGCCACACCGCCCTTTCTCATCGGCTGACAGTAGAATGTGCGAGATGGTCGTCTTTCTGCTGACTCATAGCTAAATTTTCTATGAAAACTCACATTCGAAAAATTGTTTTATTTACTGTAACCTCTTTGGTTGGCGTGGTTCGATGCATCAGCCATAAAGAACTGTAACTGTAAACTAACGGTTAAGCGTTTACTGTGATTCGTTGTTTTAGCCTCATAGAGATTTAAAATGATGGTTCTTTGTTCCTCGCAAGGTTCACGAACCGCGCCTGGAAGGCGAGTGAACCAGCCGTTTATGTGGTAAAGCAGAACCGAAGCAGTGTAACAGAAAGGCGCGATACATTTAAAAATAAGTTACTCTTGTTGGTTAGTGCCGAAACAAGAGTACTGCAATAATAACCTCTTCGTCCTGCTAAAGTAGTTTATGCAGTTCAAAACGAAAAAGTGCTCCATTTTCCCCCGTGAAAATGTATGGAGAAGTTATCAAACCACTTGAAAATAAAGGACAATAGAAGAAAAGCATTACCAGCATTGAGCGATGTATATCGGTCAACCTAGCCCGACACCATTGAAGGACAACCCGAAGTAAGATAGAAGGATGTCTGGACGAAATAAGTTAGCTTTTACAACGACACCCTGAGTGTTCCAAACTTTGCCTATATTTTGCAGCAACAGTTATGCATGAAAATATAGACAGTTTGTCTTCATTGGATGTCGTTTATTTGGTGTACCTAGTGAACATTTTCAGCTTTAGGCTGTGCTCGAAAGTACTATGGTTCGAATTACTGTTTGTTTTGAGATTACTCCACAAAGTAGCACAGCAATTGAGCACAAGTATACAGAAGAGAGGATAACAGAAATAATGGAGCTTCAGCTAAATTAAAAAAGGATTCAACAGCTAGAGGATACGGGTTTGCCATTGACTGTGACACAATACATGGACCAAGAGAGCTTTCAGCCAGCAGTGTGGATGATCAAGTATCACACAAAACGTCGATGACACCTACCAAATTTCTCAACAGAATGGCCAATGTGTTCACTACCCCTGTTCATGCCGAAAGACAGCAAGTAAACTGCGATTTTTCCACGTGTTGTACGGTGGAGACGATCTATTCTGACTGTGTTTGAGTGCGTCATGAACGTGGTTCTGGGCTGAATCACAACCGAAACAAGCATTTTCACATGGTAGCAACTAAATTTGCGTAAACTTGGTTTTTACAAACAAAATACCACTCATATCTGGTACCATTTTTGCAGTCAGATAATGCGTTCTGTTTGAACAACCAAGGAAGTAAGCACGACGATTCGTTTTCTCTCCTGGCAAGGTTAAGTTGCATTGCCTTTTCTTTTCAGGAGAAGACATCGATATTGTCTGTAATCTGACAGCACAGTTACGGGCAGTAGTGAGATCAACAGGCTGCTTGTTGTATTTACTAATTACTGCTCGTAATTTTTCCAAAAGAGTCCTTAGAGGATGTGACGGAGAAATTTGTTCAATACAGTGAAGTTTAGAAATATCTAAAAGTTGTTGATGTGAAGCTTCTTTTAAAAGCGATGTTTCCACAGTCTGCTTAGCAAGTTGATTGACGTCAACTTGAGTGCGCACATGATACAGTAACATAATTATGCCCTCAAAGACGGTTGAGTTATGGTTTAACTAATACACAACTGAACTCCTGTGTTTGCTGCTATTTTCAGCAGTTTTTTTTTACAATCGCGAAAATATCTACATGAATAAATTAAAAATGATGCTTCATACTTGAGCTAAACGGCACACATGAAACAACTAAAAATCTAGTGTGCTTGTGAACAACAGTTGCTTAATCAGCACAAAAGTACCTCTTCTCTTGTCGTATAGCAGTCAACAGGCTAATCCGTTTCGGATGCCGCCAACCATAGCATTCAACAACCACTGACAATGAGTCATCATTAGCCATCCAGACTGAAGTTCAAGACACACATATCTGGTGGTTTTCTAGAGACCACGGCAACCGGCGGTTTGAATTGAAAACAAAAGACTCGTCGGCTGCTTGACGTTGGTTAAGTCATGAGGCTTGCTTACGCCACAAACCACTCTTACCGCTTCACCTGGTAGTTGAAATTTATCGACCTTGCTTCCAAGCTAGCCATGCGTTAAATAAAGGTGCTTGAAGTGAAATGTTACTGTTAATTGCACTTTTATCCAACTTGACTACACATGTTCCCAATCGCTACGGTCCTTAGTGAACACTTTGTCCAAGGAAGCCTACAACATGGTCATATTTATTGGAGAATGGTCACCAGTTCTTCCGGAAATGCTTTGATGCACAGTTTCTACTTCATTGCGAATACGTATGCTGCAGCAAGTCAACGAGAAACATAATCAGAGTGTTCGTTGAGTTCCACTTAACAATGAACAGTGGTCAAGTCGACCTTGGTCATCGTTTCGCAATTTATGCTATCAGCACACAGATGATCTGCGTTTTTTAGATTGCGTCAAACGTTTGATGATGAGTCTGTGATCGTCACAAATAACAGGCTCGCGTAATTTAATGAAAGAAAACTCGGTGCCACCTTTATCATGTTTCACTGAGACGATCTTGTTCTTGCCCCACGAGCAAACAAACTTTCACACATTTTTTGATCTCAATATGAATGGTTGCGAGCGTTCCACAACACATTCTGGTTGAGTGGCAATTTGCAGTAATTTGTTTCTTGCTCTGCTTGTTGGTGCCTGAGCTGCATTCCAGCATTTCAACTGGCTCAACCTTATTAGGACGGGTTTCTCATCCCCAACGTTAAAGACAACAATATATCAATGGTTTTCGTTGATGATTGACTGCATACGGTCTTGTCGAAAAACATATGCGCTAGTTGTAAAAATAGTTACGGACGGCCCAGCTAATTAAAACAACTAAGTTTATCCTCAAATATTTAACACCAAAACACTTATATCTTGCAGACAGTCAGCGAATCAACCGTCTGACCCCATGCGCAATGGAAGTGAGTACACATTGCGTTAGCACAGTACGCTTTTAATAGAAGCGAAGGGGTCTATCACTTCATGTATGCAGGTCAAAGGTTCAAGCTAACACCTATGATAGGTTCGCACAGTATCTTGACTGATAAAGCTGTGGGTGGGCGTTATGTAGGGTGTGTCCGAAATAAACGCACTTCAGATTAGTTCTTTCCACTTTTTTTTCGTACGCTGGTTATCTAGGGTCTTTTGTGGAGAGTGGTGACTTACACATAGGATTTCAGGATGACATTGCCGAAATTGCTGTCCTCGGATGCTTTATTTTGTTGATCGCTGTTGTGGTGGCAATAAACAAACAACGACACGGCGAAGAGAATTAATAATGGTAGAATACGCGGATTGTTCACAGGTTTACTTTAAACAGACTGTGTCTATAATAGATACTAAAATAGATGTGCCTTGAAGGAAGGTTATGGGGTCACTCTGAAATTAACTTGATTATCGGGTTGTGGCTAAAACTTCCGCAATAGCATATGAGTAATTGGACCTTGGAGCTTTCCAGTTGAGGAGCAAACGATGCGCCGAACTGGGTGAAAACGTTCAGTTGTAAAGGCTGTCAACCTCATATGGGTCAAAATTGGCGAAAATGAGAACACTTAATATCTTTTGGACACATGGCAGTCTGTCTTGGATGAATCTAACTGACTCGTCAGCAGCTGAACTTATCTATTGCCCATAAGACAACGGTCCTCATCATGTGCTCAGAATTGTAATTCATCCGTCGTACATATCTCCGTTTACGTCAGGACACAGGCTTGACCTATGCCTTTTAGGTTTCGGTTTGGTTCGTTTCTTTCCATCATTAAATATTCCCACATTTTTACCAAGTTTACTAAGTTTGATGAAGCTGTTAAGTCAGCAGTAAAACACTACTAGTAAACTTCATTGCCAGTCATTTGCAGTCTGTTTGTTGATCATGAATTGTCGATTTCAATGACATTTTAAGTGATCGTATTAAAACCATGCTTCGGACATCTAGCCAGGACTCCAATTTTTGATGGTTTGACAAATAACGACAAAAGTGTTCAGGAAATCGTTTATTATTTGGACTGACGCTAACATAATATAATGATATTCAGGGCCTTAGGTTCACGTTTACCTACCTAGCGGACAATTTTGGTGTAAGTTAATTAGGTAAATTTTCAGGTTAGAGGTAGAAGTACTATAAACAAATGCAAAATTATGTATTGTTAACTGTACGGAAGCGTCTAAATTAGATTGTGAAACCGTTTGAGCTAACTTAATTGTTTTTTTTTCTCATACAGTTAAATTGATGTCAAGCGAGTGCACCTTTAACCAACAATCAAATCCCAGACAGAACATATGCTGTAACGTAATAGAATGTGGTCTATCTCCAAATCTAGTGTAGTTTAGAACAGGCAAATAGTCAGAAATGTCCAACAAGTAATTTT
>LOND01003710.1:34808-45653 GCA_014220965.1 Paragonimus kellicotti
ACTCTGCTTGAATTTGACATTCCCGTTGAATTTCTTATGAAGGTTCAACTGATATCTGGTGAATTTCAAACTGAACATCACCCACAATTGATGGCAGCTGTCGCATTACCATAGACTTTCCAATCGGCACTTTTCGAAAAGAAACACTTGACTCGAGTTTCGCTCCCACTGGGGCTCCTCAGTAGTGCATATCCTTGTCGCTACCGGGACCAGAACTCCAACCATGCTTTTTCATGAGGCAACCGTGTTTACCACTGCGCTGTTGACCTCACATTATGCACGATCTAATTATCATGTGTGAACGCTCAACCACTTTCGCTTGTGAGTAATGATCAGGTTGCTCGATTATCTCGATAAGAGACACAGTTACTGTCTGGTGGTCAACTATATTTTGCTGTCTCATGAACTCTGGGTGTATACTGAAATGGATATCGTGTGCCGTTCGTAGTTTAGGTTATTGCGGATGCCAACCTTGTTGTTACCGGACATTCATCTGAGACTGTTGTATGGTAATATGAATGGGTGGTAAACTATGTCTAGCTTGTGCTTTTGTAGTTGTCAATGTTTGCTTTAAAAATCGCGTATCTGGTCGGTTTACGAAGGCATGCTTACACATTTGATATTTTACCATGCTGGCCTTTCACAGTTAGCTGATATCATATGGTGTCATTGCTGCAATGTGTAAAATTATAATGTTAGCCTGTGGTTAGAGCGTACAAAATATCATTCGGAAGTGCTTTGCGTAGAATGTACTCTACTGTTGTTTTCCCGAAGTTCACCACGTGCTTCAAGTTCTTTTTCCGTAACCTGCATTTTGAACTTCAGAGAGCGGGGTTTATCTCTGTGGACTCATGACTATCGTTTGCTTAAAGCCGTCTGAACAGAAGTATCTATAAGGAATGTAAATCCTTTCCGGTTTCTACGTTTTGTCCTTCGAAAACCTTTGTCGCAATAGTGCTCACACAACACCAGTCTAAGAAAATAGATGCTAACAGTGAAACTACTTGTTTAATGTCCGGCTATCCGAATCTTGATTGAATTTAAGTTTTGAACTCATCAACTACTATAGATGGTCATTCAAGTTTACTTTTTCATTTACGAATCTTTGAGTTTCTGTACTTCAAATTTTCGAGGTTACACATAACACAGCTTAATAAGTTTAATCTATGTATCTTATCCTGGTTTCGCCGTTTCAACGTTTACTAGTCCGTATATTGTGAGATATTCATTTCTGTGCATAACGTTTGACTCCAAACTCCCAATCATTTGCTTTGTTGATCAGTTTCGAAGCTTGACTAGAATAAGAAAAATTCAGAGATGCACAACCATGATGGAAGTGGCACAGGAGGCGATTAATAAGAATCGAGCTGTGTTTGCGCTGAATCTGCAAGAGTTCTTCTGTCACAATTGTAATCAGAAAGTCCAAAGCAGTCGCAAGTAAGGCATTAACAATGACGTGCAACACCAAACTCCAGGTCGTTTCATTTTTTGTGGTTATATATACTTATATGCCTAGAATTGTGAACGCCAACAAAAATTAGAGCTGAACAACTGCAACTAGGGTTATTTGATGCGTAAAATTAGAATAATCGCCAGCATTACCAGCAATTTATTGACGATGGATGTTGTGGCCCTGCGTGGAATCGAAAATGGAAATGAGTTTTCATAAAACCGTTGTAGAATGAAACAGAACTACGTTTATGAAGCACACTCTAGTCTGTTGATCAACTAGTTTGCCTGTCTTCACTGATCGAGGGTTTATTTGATCTTATTGAATGACGCGCCATTTGTATAATGTCTATAATGTTGATTTTTCATTCAGTGATTGTAATCGATTTGTTGATGATTTCTTAGGTGTTGATTGGTTGCACAGTGGTCGTGGTTGATCAAATCAACCGATACATCTCATCGTTCGATCACCATCTCGCGGGATCATTGCTCAGTATACCTAGCTTTGCTGATTGGCCTGAGATTGCTTCTGTTTGAGCCAGTAATCAGAGTCAGTTATCCTGACAACTGTAGACTGAGACAACACTCAAATTGCGATAAGCTTGCAAGGTTTGTACTACAGACAACTGGGTAGTGAACAGCTTAGTATCATGCAAAACTAAGAATTAGAAAAGCGGTTAAAGATGCCTAACTGTGATGCATTATAATGTTTAAGCGTGACTATCATGGACGAATTCGATTTGTAGTTTCAACGGGTAATAAACACGGGTAAAAGTCGGTGATATCAACTTCGTGTAACGTGTACTCCACGGGCTGGTTCTCCTAAAATGCAGTTCATTTGACTTATCCGTCTAGGGGAATTTGAAGTACAGTGTTTATTGTTTTGGTGACTGGACGGCATTAAGAGTTGTTGATTTCAAATAAACAGATAGATTGCTGTGTTGTGATCGTTTTAAGCGAACACAAAAGTTCTTCAATGCATTTATTGTGGCAGTTGGTTGCTAGTTTTCATAAACTTGGTTGGTTTAGGATAATGTCAACGCACATTAGACGGTCTCGAATGCATTAACGTTCACGGGTATGCACAGTATTCAGTCCATTGCGTATTTTACCTTTATTAGTGAACCAGTGTCCTTGCCTGAAGCCTCTCACAGGATACTTTTGGTGTTTTTGAAAATAAAGCGGAAAGCTCAAAGGTCTGAATAGTGAAATATATAAACACCAGATACATGTCATTATGCAAAGTAATTTGGTATGACATCAGGGCACATAGGTTTCGAGGCGATGTGTTCACAAAATGTACCGTCCCATGCAAAACCCACTGAACGGTACTGTATTTACTGTACAAAAGTGATTCGGCCATAGCATTACATGCGTAAACAGATCATAAAATGGATCGTAACAACGTCAGGATCCTACGAAAATGTTTTAGGTCTTACAGCGAACGGATCAACTCTGAGTCCCTCGCGTTCAACACACACGCTATCTTTGTGAACCGCAGTGATGGTGCCAACCTCTCATCCGTTTGGATAGGCTTAACGTCACACCTGGATAAACATAACATCGCGATACGGAATGAACCAGGTAGAAGCTGCAAGGGTCATATCAAGCAGGCTTGTACCTGTCCTCATAAGCACACGCCCACACGTGTACATAGAGGACAACATTTGGAGTCGATGGTTAGCAGATAGAACAATCAACCACAATCGTAAGATTGAACTGGTTATCCCCTAGCATGTCCTTTTCGTGCAATCGTTTGATTGAAAAATTACGTTGACAAATGTTACCTGAGGTAACCGACCCACCGAAAACAAAAATTTCAGTTTTCCCAACACCGCTACGTTATTGATTGATCTAAATATCACCACATAACGCACAACATATTTAACTTCTTCACAACGTATCCTTTTTGTTTGAAACTTCTAACAATGAAACAGAGTATTGCGTAAGATGGTGATATTTTGACACAATCCGTTTGCTCCGGTTTGAAAGGAGAATATTGTTTATAATGTTTAATGTTCGATAATCAGTTAACTTAACTAACACCTCTGAATCACGGAAATACGGGAAGTATATCCTGAGTGACGGTTGTGGCTCCAAAGTTCTTTGACATACTTTTTCTTCATTTTTTGTTTGGTAGAGTGTTTGTACGCGAGTGTTTGCTGTCCAGCCTAGTCCACGCTATGACGCAATCTGTGGCCATGTTCGCGTTTGCAGCAGTCTTTGGATTTGGATACCACCTGATCAAGATAAAAGTTCTGGCTGGTCTCTCACACTTTAGGTAAGTTATTCCAATATGCTCTTATGATGAATTTTCTCTCCGTTTATATTTTTATCGAGTGTGTTTTCGTTTTACATCTTTTAGTGCCTCTTTATGATGAGCCACATTCTCATTCTAACCCTCATGACTTGCTATCTGCTAATCATTGTATGTTTCCAGTACATAGTAAGCACATGATTGAATAAGATGCCAGCCAAATACTGCTGGTCACTTTTCAGTTTTTAATCGTGTTTAACGATTCAATTCTTCCAGTAAGACTGCTATGCGACTCAAGGTTCCTCCAGTCTCTTTGGTGCATTTGAAAATTTATGGCAATCTGTTGCGAGATATAATGGTACGGAAGTAAAAAATGTCACTCTAATTGTCTACGTATTGTACACTTTCGGTTCATCTGAATAAGTGATGGTCTTCAATGATGGCATATTTCACCTTGTAATTATAAGCACAATCACGTTTTCTTCCATGTGCCTGAGTTAAGAATTGAGCATACCTTTTAGGCTTCTAAAAAACATGTCAACTTTGGTTGCCTGTTGACCCCGTTTTCCATTTGAAGGATTTTTGCCGTAATGAATATGGGAGCGCAGTCGTTGGGTCGTACGGCTTCCATCAATCCGGAGTTGATGAAAGCCTTGAAGTCTGCGAGAACTATTTTTGCCATCATGGATAGGAAGTCACAAATACCGGCTGACGAGGGCCACGTACCGAACGAATCATTCCAAGGGAAAGTAACATTCACTCACGTGAATTTTCAGTATCCAGCTCGAGATGAATCCAGAGTGCTGAAGGTAGGTGTTACACCAGTTATACTGTATTACATTGTGAGAATTATAATGCTACCCAGAGTATTGAAGCACACTGAGTTTCTGTGCATTTGTCGTGTTTGTTGTTAACCCCTGTAGTGGTCTATCGATTCCAACATGCGTGAGACAAAAGATACAGTTAACTGGCAAATAAATAAATTGTGGCCTACGCAGGTCAAATGCATTTCCTCAGAGTTCGATTATCGAACGTGTTGTACATTGATTTGCTACTCACTGATACACTGGACTAACGACAACTTTCCGTGCTCGATGAAACTAATACTGTTTTGTATACTCTTTGTCTTCCATTAGAACTTCTCATACACGGTGCAACCGGGTCAAAGCGTGGCTCTGGTTGGCCAGTCAGGCTGTGGTAAATCCACATTACTGCACCTGGTTCAACGTTTCTACGATCCATGCGGTCATGGATTGAACGATGGAGTGTTTTTCGATCATTGGAATCTACGCGACGTAGCGCCTAGTTGGATTCGCAAACAGATCGGAGTTGTATCACAAGAGCCTGACATATTTGATTTGACCTTAGAGGAAAATATTGTCTATGGCGATTATTTGGGAGATGTCCGTGTGGAGGAAGTTGTTCAGGTTGCCCGTTTATTGAATATTCACGATTTTATAAGCAGTCTACCTAATGTAAGTATCTTCTACAATACTGCCTTGCTTTAGACATGCGAATTGTTCTGTGATATAAATCGCTTCCGATGCATCCAGTAAATTTGAGAAAAATGACATATTTGTTTAACTAACTTTGCTAGATACGTTCTGTCATGAACAAGGTTTCATACAAGTGTCAGCGGTCTGTGCATGTTGAGAACCCACAAGTCCTCAACTAGAAAAATAGTGCTTCCTTGGGATGGTTTTGCCCACCCCCCCTCCACACTCAGACTTCCGCAAGGGTTTGTTTGCAGTTCGTTACGCTGTGTAAATGTTTCAGTGATTCTCTCAGTGGCCGAAATGAATATAAGTAGTATAAAAAAACCAATGACCTTCAGTCCGTCCATGTGGCTCCTCCACCCTATCTGAGCGCTCTTCATCTACACGGCATCGTTCTATAGGACTATTGTGTATTCGAGTGTGAATCCCCTGAATAAAATCTGCGTGACAACTCACATAAGTTATCCAGTTATTTTTGTTTAGGTGCGTTACTCTACTAAATTGTCTTTCGGAATCTTCTTACTTCCACACCTTGGTGTGTTTAGGGCTACCAAACAATGGCTAACCAACTTGGCTCGCAGCTATCCAACGGTCTGAAATTGCGTATCGCTATCGCGCGGGCATTAATACGAAGGCCAGTTCTACTTTTGCTGGACGAAACCCCTTTTTTCTTTGGATATTGACAGCAACCGAGTCTTAAAGGAGGCGTTGGAGGCCGTTGTGGGATCTGTAACTTTGTTGATGGTGCCACATCGCCTAAGTTGTTCGCAAAAATTGGACTCGATCATTGTCGTAGAGAATGGACGCATTATTGAGGCAGGTGCGCCAGCTACTTTGATGGCTATGAAAGGAGCGTTTTATTCACTGCATTACATGGAGCAAATCAATGACAGATGAATGTGCTCATATTCTTAGAATAAAAATGTCTTAATATTACTTAAAAATTATACAAAGCTTCTCGACTTTTTTTTTACCGGTTTCTCCATTAAGGTGCATTCTCGTTATTACGTTTCATTGTCAACCAGTTTTTTTGCCTTAATTAATTAGAAATAACGGCTGCTGCTAGATTTTCAAAGGACAGGCTGTGTGTTTACAGCTGACAGCCAATACCTTTACTTGATGATAGTCGAAATTATGTTTTGGCCCACTAGGTATTTCTATCCTTTAGTCACCTGCGCCGTTGAGTGAAATTACTTTCTAAATGTGTGTGTGCGATCAATCATGCATTGGGGCCCGACTACCCGGTCATTTCCCACAGAGTCATTTGTGCGTCTTTAATAGTTCACTATCGTTTTCTTTACCGGCCCTCATATGCATCCTGGCTATAGTACGTCAGCGTGCATTTCTATATTGCCGATTCGAAACCGATTTAAACGTGCTCACATCAATTTTTTGGGGCGGACTTTTCGTAACTGTTTGTCGATTAGTGTAAGGCACTCGCAGTTTAGTCAGCTGACTAATAGTTCTCTTCACGTCAGCGTAATAGGTGGTTGGAAAAACGTAGCCATAATAGGGGTTCTGCGTCCGATCAAATATTACACACTAATGCTAACGTAATGTCCCACACCACGAAAAAACTGTACGTGTTACGTATAACTACGATTTAATTTCGAATGCACTTACTGCCAGACCTCACCGCCCACGTTAATGACCGACTGTCCCCATGTGAAATGCCTAAAACAAGCACATATTTAGTTACTTTTTAGGTTCGACATTTTAGAATGTTTTTCTAAAAGGCTACCTCTCAGGTCAAGGTAATCCACGGAGGAAGCTGCGGAAAGTTTTCAAAGTAATTGTTGTTAAATTAGTTCTCTACTTCAATTACAATTCTTGTCCTTGTTCATCGTCTGTTATCTCTTGTATTCAGTTTGCTAAAACACAGGCAACTGATTGACTTTTTGGTTTTAATATTTACAGTATTTCATTAGTGGGTCTGAAGAATGTTATGGTAACATTCTGTTGTGTCTCAACCACACCATTCGATTGATCGTACGATTATCAACAAACTAAAATCATCCTTCAGCCTTGTCACAATTAATTAGTTTCAGAGAACGTCTTGGTTTTTGTCTATACTAAACCTTGTAATTTAAACGGTGTGAGCATCGCATTTAATCCTAAAACACCGCAAAGTTCACTTGACTGGTTTCCAATGCGCGATTGTCCAAGCGCATGCCAATTAATTATTTCAGTCAAAATTTTTCAATGGAGAATTTGATTTGTCACATTAGCATCACTCACACTTAAACGCAGGTTTCGAATTGAAATGTATTTGTAAATTAAATTATTTGAGACAGTGGTATCTAACTCGATTCACTTTTATATAAGAGCTCTTTTAGTTTGTTTATATTCATCATCACCGAGATGCAAGTTATTCGAATGCTGACACTTCTTATCAGTGTAGTGCAACTTGTCAAACTTATTACCGATGGACGGGAATCCAAATTTTGGAACGTAAAATCATAAGCGCAATTTGCTCCGGAGAAATCCACGAGGAGCACTCGTCAAACATCACCGACAGTCAAGTCGTCTGTGTAGCACCAGTGGCGTAATCCAAACAAGTACCGAGGAGTTTTATGGGGATATTTAAATTTCATATGTTGAAGTGTTAAGTGTTGCCCTGACTTCACAAACGGTAACCGTGTGCAAAAGTGGAATCCAAATTGTTATAAGTATTTGTTTGATCTAGCAATCTAAAAGAACTGAACAGGCGTTTTTCTAGAGAAGTTGTCAGGTGCTGATTTTCTTGACTTGTGGCTGCATCGCAATCAAATAAAATTTTGCGTGACTGGATACAGATGAGGTGATTCACAAATTAACGACTTGTTGGGGAAGCTTTTTCCAACTGTTGGATAGTTTAAGATACGGATAACTTGAACAGGAACTATTTAACTTAGTCACAGATGAGTTGATAAAGTGGAAAAGGATCATTTGCAATAACCTTTCTTTAGAAACCGAAGTTGCTGACAACAGTATGGCCAATTTTATATTCTGAGACATCTAACTAGGAAAGAAACAGATGCTATCCGGCCTTCATTTTGAGATAGATACATGAACATCGGTATTTATATTTGAGGTCCTGGGAACTCGTTATTTAGACCTAAAGACTGTGAATTGTTTTATACTCATACACCTTCGTCAGCCTTATTCCAGAGAGGTTTCAAGGTAATGTCAGTTTATTAAAGTCATTTTACGTCGGTACTATATGCAGAATATGCATTTATGGCCTGTTTTCCGAAGCCTTGTCCATTTCACATGATGCCGAACTATCTCTCACTCTCGTTTCATCATTGCTGTAGGTAGTATCGTGGTGGAAACAGCCTTACGTTAGAAACCATTAGGAATTTAATTTCAATTTTGTAAATATTGAGGATGCCTGCAGCATCCTTGAATTAACTTCTTCGTCGATCAACATCCTAACCATGTTTTGATTGCGCAGCAAACTCGAACTTTGATGCCCATCAGTAAGTCATGGTAAAAATACTCCAGTATGACATTTGTGACCAACTAAATTACAGTTAGAGGTTCATACAATGTCAGCGGTCTGTGCATGTTGAGAACCCACAAGTCCTCAACTAGAAAAATAGTGCTTCCTTGGGATGGTTTTGCCCACCCCCCCTCCACACTCAGACTTCCGCAAGGGTTTGTTTGCAGTTCGTTACGCTGTGTAAATGTTTCAGTGATTCTCTCAGTGGCCGAAATGAATATAAGTAGTATAAAAAAACCAATGACCTTCAGTCCGTCCATGTGGCTCCTCCACCCTATCTGAGCGCTCTTCATCTACACGGCATCGTTCTATAGGACTATTGTGTATTCGAGTGTGAATCCCCTGAATAAAATCTGCGTGACAACTCACATAAGTTATCCAGTTATTTTTGTTTAGGTGCGTTACTCTACTAAATTGTCTTTCGGAATCTTCTTACTTCCACACCTTGGTGTGTTTAGGGCTACCAAACAATGGCTAACCAACTTGGCTCGCAGCTATCCAACGGTCTGAAATTGCGTATCGCTATCGCGCGGGCATTAATACGAAGGCCATTCTCACTTGCTGAGACCGAACCACCTTTTCTTTGAATATTGACAGAAACGAGTTAAGGAGGCGTTGGAGGCCGTTGTGGGATCTGTAACTTTGTTGATGGTGCCACATCGCCTAAGTTGTTCGCAAAAATTGGACTCGATCATTGTCGTAGAGAATGGACGCATTATTGAGGCAGGTGCGCCAGCTACTTTGATGGCTATGAAAGGAGCGTTTTATTCACTGCATTACATGGAGCAAATCAATGACAGATGAATGTGCTCATATTCTTAGAATAAAAATGTCTTAATATTACTAAAAATTATACAAAGCTTCTCGACTTTTTTTACCGGTTTCTCCATTAAGGTGCATTCTCGTTATTACGTTTCATTGTCAACCAGTTTTTTGCCTTAATTAATTAGAAATAACGGCTGTTGCTAGATTTTCAAAGGACAGCTTGTGTGTTTACAGCTGACAGCCAATACCTTATTGATGATATCGAAATTATGTTTGGCCCTACTATTCTATTCTTTAGTCACCTGCGCCGTTGAGTGAAATTACTTTCTAAATGTGTGTGTGCGATCAATCATGCATTGGGGCCCGACTACCCGGTCATTTCCCCACAGAGTCATTTGTGCGTCTTTAATAGTTCACTATCGTTTTCTTTACCGGCCCTCATATGCATCCTGGCTATAGTACGTCAGCGTGCATTTCTATATTGCCGATTCGAAACCGATTTAAACGTGCTCCACATCAATTTTTTGGGGCGGACTTTTCGTAACTGTTTGTCGATTAGTGTAAGGCACTCGCAGTTTAGTCAGCTGACTAATAGTTCTCTTCACGTCAGCGTCTGGTCCTGTTCATTTTGTCAACTGTAATTCACGGTTATGGATATGTTCCATGTGGAGAAGATACTGGCGTTCTATCTTGCATTTCTACACCGTATGGTCGGAGGCAATATTGAATTTATTAAGCTGGTTGACCGCCTCACTAACTAGTTTTCGTTTAAACTAATTTTGTCATTTGAGTGTTTCCGATGTGATCCTGCAGCAATACATTCTTGCGTAGTTGGTCTTTACGCCCTCTTTCGTCTTTGTCTAACGTGCAGGTTAGTCTCATACGAAAACCATCAGTAATCATTAAATAAAAGCGAAAACTTGTGCAAACATTGATCTACGTAGGGTACGGTAATAATATTTCAGTGTTTGCGTCGGTGCTAGATATCGAATTGAAGTGTGCACTTCGTATGTTTACAGCCAATATGGACTAGCTGCTACGACAGTTCTGCTCTGACTGTTGCGTGCCTTCACATTCGACCAATTTTACTGGTAATCTATCAGCTGACGTTAGTCGTCGCAGTGTGTGATGAATCGTTGTACTGGTGTTTACGGGGGCTTGCTCCAAATGCTAATCAATGGATATTAAAACGAACAATCTATTGCGTCATAAGTCTTATAATCGATGTGATATGCGGCATGGGGAATAATGAATAGTGTTAGTACAGGTTGTAAGTTATGTTGCAAGCGGAAGAGTTTCTTTCTTTGTAGGGCTTAAGTTGAATGTTATTGAGATTGTAAGTTTTTTACACTGTCACTAACGCCTCAAGAGAAACCTTTCTGAATGGTTGAGAT
>LOND01003711.1:3520-16185 GCA_014220965.1 Paragonimus kellicotti
GTTGGCCCAAAGGGGACAAATCTCGGACCGCCTTCAATTTCTGAATTACTGCAGGATGGTTTGCAGTTTTGCACTCTTGAAAACTTGGGTGGGGTTTTATAGTAAAAGAGAGCTTGGGACGGGGTGCCCTCGATCTAGCAGAGAAATACGCGGCTGAAGTGACCCACGTATGAGCCTTTCTGGGTGCAGCAGATGACCCAAGCAGACTCATTGGCTCACGAATTGAACAATTCTTACAGGACGTTTTACAGATGGAATGTTTGGGAGTGTAGAGGAAAGATGTTGGTTTGTAGCGTGGTTGGGAGTCATTGTTTCAGACCCATGCAGCTCTACAAACGATTAACCATCCAAAGGTATGGGAGCAGTCGCCTCTGATGTGGGTGTGGGTGCGTGTGTTGGTCCACTCATAGGCGCTTATCTCTTCCTGAGAACAGAGATAAGGGATTCCAAGTTAGCTTGAAGTTTTGGGTCAGTCTTGATGCATCTCATTATTCAATCATAATCATCATCATCATCATAGAGAGCAATACATCAATGGTTCGCACTGATGCTTGATTGCCACACCTTATTCTATCAAGCCGGCAGCGCTTCTGCCGCTGCTGCAGTGGGCGACCCAGTGAGATTCCCCTTAGATTTACATGACTTCTTCATTTCAGCTGTTTTATCCAGTATTTTCTCCGTGCTAATCTTTGCGGGTAACGTCACGAGAAGTCCGAGTGACTTCTTGGTAGCTTTGGAGCGGAGTCTGCTGGCAGAAACCAAGTTTGTTAATTCGTGGAGGGAATGAGGTGTTTAACACCGCTCTGGCTTGTTCACTTGGAGAGAATGTGATCGGAAATCGTCCCCACAAAACGAGCCTCCTCTCCCGAAGTGCTTGTCCCTCAAGTTTGTCGCGGCTTCCTCAATTTGAGCTGTGGACAAAGCCACTGCCTTGCGAGCAACCGCCACACCTGGAAGGGCGAGCGCAATATACTCGTTCAGCGAGCTCAATTCTGACTTCATGTCAGATAAAGCCGTCTGGTTTCAACCAGAGCTTTTTCAACCGTGGCCATGTGCAGTGCATTGACATTTTTAGACGTCTTGCAACTACACTTAAAAGTGTCTTGCTTCTTGCTCACTGGGGGTGGCGAGCAGCGGGACGGATACAGCCCCGGAAGAAATGCAGCTTCACGAAAAAGGCAGCTCATGCAGATAAATGGCTTTTTTGAAGAAGCCAGCAGAGTGTACTGGTCCTCCTTGAGGCCGGTGCACTTAGTGTGGTACCAGTGTAGACATGTCTGGCACTGCATGCCGTTCTGAACAGTCATGCGGCAGCCGAATCGGCCACAAACACTCGATACTTCCGATCCACCGATGCTGCTGGATCTCGTGCGTGTCATATGTTATAGTTTGTGAACAAAAGCGGTAAGTGTTAGCTTAATTAAAAGCGGTAGGAACCAGGAACAGAACGTGGAAGTAGTGGAACCGAGCAAATATCTACTCAGATAGTAATTGGCTAATTTGATACGTTAAACGGTGACGACAATTGTATGAAATTTTGATGCTCAGAGCACCAAAAATAGAATATAAGACACACACATACTGTGTCCCAAATAATTTAATGCGTACCGAAGTTAGTATGTTATTCGATAACGAAGAACGGTAATGGAATGTAATATTTTGATGCACAGTGCAAAACCATGAGTAGACAATGACAGCGAGAAAATTTGAACCAAATTTCGAGTTACTCGCGCAAACGTGACAGGCAGCAGATGAGATTCTTGTCCGCTGCCCTTGAACTAACGCTCAAGTGCAACGTGTTTGTCACATCCTGCGTTCAATGCCTAAGTCGGCCAAAGCTGTCCCGTGACTTCTTAAATTTACTGTCACATCGCGTATACTGGAGCGGTTCTGCCATCGACGTCGCCTTATACCTGGCAGAATCTTTACTTCACCCTGGTAGTTCCAAATGAGAATGGAAATTATTAAGGGTCAATCATCATACTCACACTCCACTTTGTGACGCCTATTGAGGAGATGATGACATCGAAAACAGATTGCAGCCAACTTATCCGGAGTCGGCACCCTTCTCCATGGCTGCAGTGTGAACGAGCTGTACGACATTATGAAAAAAGGGTATTTGGTTGGGTGAAAGAGGCAACCAATGCTGAGGGATAAGGAAGAAAAAGTTGCGGCGATGCACACAGGGGCTCGCAACACGAGCGCCATTGACTTTTGTTCTTCGCCATGATCGGACACTGTGCTCAACCAAAAGGGTTCAGTGTCCTTTGGACCTCAGCTAGACAACCGTGAGCGCCCTACTGAAGCAAGCTTCAAGTAAATGCCTTCATACCCCGAACCCAAGTCATGCGCTGATCCACCGGGCTGCCGCTTCCAGCCTAACCCACCACTCGCAAACAAGGCACGATGTGGCAGATGGTGAGTTGAGATATCGTAAAATTTGGCCGAGTCAACGAGGTATGTAAGACGAGGTCAATATGCTCAACGACCGACGGCGTTTATCCTCTCCGAAGACACGTCGGCGAACTTCGTCACTGTTGACATGATGTTCCCACCACACGCCGCTAATGCTTCGGAGACACTGATGGTCGAAAACGGATACTCTGTGGACATTCTCTGCGCGAATGGACGAAGTTTCGCAATTGTACAGCAGGACCGCCCTTACAGTGACAAAGTACACTCGAACTTTCACAGAGAGACAGATCATGTCGACACCACCAATGGCGTAAGTTGGCAAACGCCAACTTCTCGATTACTTCCAAATGCTCACCATCAAGTGTTAGAGCAGGGACAAAGTCCTCCTGGTCTTGCAACAGCACTTTGCACTTACTGGGTACAACGGCCACACCAAACTGACAATCTGGCGCCTCTAGTTTGTTTAAGATGTTCTGGGCTCCCTGTGAGCCGTATTAGGACGGTGCCATCTACACACTGTTATATCGCGAAGTCGAGTGTTTGGAATCAAATCCCCACCACCATATTCGCAGTCTATCATGGCACCCTGGGATCTCGTCTACGGCAGATTTGAATAGATTGGGGTAGGCTGGAACAACCTTGTCGCGTCCCGTTTAAAATGCTAGAGGTCGGCGATACGTTGCCATAAACGCTGACTATGTCCGATGTCTTACGGTAAATTGCTTTCATGATATCCACATAATTCTCCGACACCCTTCCTCGATAGACAATGCCAGAGTGCACCTCTGTCAACCAAATCGATAGCCGCTGTGATGTCCAGGGAGACAGCAATTGTTGGTCTTCAATGCGAATGACGGAGTTCAAGCATCTGGCGAAGTGTGAAGGTGTGATCAATGCAGCCGTGGCCAGGGCAAAACCCAGCTTGCTCCTCACGGATTTACTGTTCGCGTGTTTCACTTCGTGTACGCAGTACAAGGGATGCAAACAACTTCGATACAATAGAAATTAAGTCAATCCCTATGATTTGTGCGCGCGAATAGCGTTGTGTTTCGTGAAAATGTGTACGATGTTTGCAAAAGCCGGGACCACCTGAAACGATTTCACCGATTCAAGGTTTCTGAAACTGAGTCACCATCTTTTGAACTAGGGCTGGGCTTCCATCCACAAAAAGGGCGGAGATAGTTCGTCTGGGACGGATGCTCTGTGATGTTTCATAAACTTTATCACAACTGAAATTACTTCCAAGAACGAAGAAGGATAAACAGACCAATGAGCACAGACACAGCCCGAAGGCTTAGTCAATGGTGCGGGTAGCCAATTGAACTGGTGTTGGAAGTACTCAGTCCAGCGTCCTAAGAGTCATTGCAGGCCGCGAAGAGGCTCTACTGGCTTCACAGAATACCTCGCACACACCTGCTTTCATCTCACGCGCTGCGCGGATGAAACTGAAAAGCTTTCGAGAGTTCCCGGTGGCAGCGACTTGTCCCATCTCGATAGTGGGGATACGTCAGGCCTCGTTGTCCTTTCGTAGTTGCTTCCGGAGTTTCTAGTACGTAGCCTCGCGAGCTGAATTGTACTGATTGCTGGATGGGGTATTCCGACGGGCGTCAAGAAGCTTCAGTGATCTCATATGGACTTAGCGGTTGGCAGCTGAATTAGCGATAGTAGCACACGAGGCAGTATCGGAGTTATGCACTGCATGCCGTATACGTGCCCAATGTGCCTCAAGGTCCTCTAGTGAGTGGGGGAGGGGCCTAGACTATGGACAAACGCACACTGGTCGGCGTAAAGCGTTTTTGTCCCTGCTAATTTAGATACGTCAATTTGTGATTGACGGAGATGTAGCTTCTCAACAAAGCCCATGTGGGAATTCGGCACATACCAGTGCATGATCGGAATCTGCGCAAGTGCAACAGATTGACTTCCAGTCTTAGAAAAAGCCACGCCACTGATAATTTACAGCTGTGGTCAATCTGTGTTCATGATTGACTCGGCGATGGAAGTCTCCAGGTGGTGCATTGGCGACTAGAACGTCGAAAACTGGTACTTGTCAGAGACAGACCGGTATCAGCACAGAGCTTGCAACAAACATTCACAGTTGTCTGTTCGACGAGTACCTTAAGTATGGACCACTTAAGTCATGCTAGTCGGTGCTTAGCCTGCGTACTTGAGCGTTCAAGTCTCGAGCTCGTACTACAGTGTCAGTGCGCCGCACCGCATGTAGAAGATTGGTGAGCTGGTGATAAGAATCATCTTTGACTGTGTCGGGATTACAACTCTATGGGAACATATGTCGTGAACAACTAACAGACAGCGTTTGCGATGGGCGCCTCTCAGTGCTCTATTTGTAGCAGTGAGCTTACATATCGAAGCAGTGTGTCAGCAAGACAATAGATATCAATGGCGAGGGTCCCCAAAGTGTACTTAAAAGAGATGTCTGTTGACCTATCTTCATATATGTTCGAACATTGAAGGTGGTAAGCTTAAATAGTGTTCGCGGGGAGTAGAAATCTGTGTGTCCGGCAAAGACATGACCTTGGTGTTTGGCATATGTTTATGACTTTTGTCGCAAACAGCAAATGAAGCACGTCGCTGGTGTGCATCTAAAAACCGGATTGGGAAAGGAGTCACCTAGTACAGCAATTTAACACATGGGGGAATGAGACAAACTGGTTGGGTGCGGCAAAATGTGACATGGCTGCCGACACTTCGGCCAAACAGTTACGACAGGACGATGAGACAAAATTCGTAATCAGTATACGTTTATAAGTTCATGGTTATGGGGTTGGACACTTCTGTCTTGCCCTGATCGAAGAAGAGTTTTGGCCTAGGTGGGGTGCCTTCTGGCCTTTGGTTAAAAAACCCAGATTCACAAGGCAGCGTTGCGAAGCACGGACGTCGCAGTCCATTGGGAGCTGGTGGCCACTAGTGGTTCGGTTCATACGTCCTTTTGATGGGTCCTACCATGATGCCCAATGTATCCTGTAAGAGCTTGCGACAGAAGTGGAGCAGCAACTCCGGGATTCACCAACGAAGACTGTCCTGATGCAGTAGCCAGGGAGTCCAACATCGACAGTGCTGTTGAGACGCATGTTTTCTGCTGCCGGGGGCGGCCGAACTAATTGTTACCTGCGCCCTTTGATGTGGGTCCAGCCATTTAAGGTACTCGGCACACCTTGCCTACTCACTGGAGCCGGTGACCACAAAGGTGATTCGTACGCCATCCTCGGGAGTTGTTCGTGATTGTCCGAGACTGCAGATGTCTATCCGCCATGCGAACAGCACGCCGTTCCGAGAGCCTATGTGATCTCCTTGGGGCTCCCGAAACCCTTTTGTGGTGGGATAGCGCACGTCATGTCACAGTGCCTCGAAAGAGATTGTGGCGTTTTTTAGAGGACCCAGCTGCGAACCGTGAATTCACCATGCCCTTGTAGTGCTGCTGTTCACCATCCACGGCTGCTTATTCGCATGTACACGTCATCGCTTGATCATTTTACGCCTCTAGGCTTCAGCGGCTGCACAAAAATTGCGCAGTATGCAGACTCTGTGCGTGCATGCAGAATGCATGACCCAGCTAACGTGGACTGTGCATTTTTACTACATCGGTTGTTGGACATGATCTTGCGGATTTCGGCGAACTGCCGCGTTGCCCAAACTATCAACTCATTTGATGCAGACTTACTGGGAGGGACGACGATGGTGAAATATCGGGAACTTATTTGCACTCTTCATATCAATGGGCTAAGTGTTTGATCCTCAGGGCAAAACTAGACGCACACGCGTCGCAGAGACGTCTGGTTGTTGATTAAAAGAAGAGTTTGCGATGCGCTTTTGTCCCCGGTTTTGCTGAACGAATCGGAGGCCTGTCTCATTCATGAGGAAGGTGCATATCTACCGTGGGTACATGAGAGTTGTTAACTCTACCAGCTGCTCCTTATCAAATGGATTGATTGCGTGAGAAACTCGACAGTCCGTCGGTGCGCACGTGCACCACATGCTCCACCACTCCCGTGGACGACTCGTCAACATTATTGCAAGGCGATACGATGACACTACCCTCGTGGATCAACGTTATCGATCGATCTGCATGCAGCAGGAATGCTGGGGTGAATCTGAACCCAACTTGCTCTTTGAGGATGCAAGCTGCATAACATACAGACTGTCACTTAACCGGTATTCCTGTTGTCTGCAAAAGAAATGATAGCAGTATCTTCTGTATACCCAGTGTCAATGAACTTACCACCCAGTAGAAACTTAACTTCGAGGTACTCGGAACGTCCGAGTGTTCATTCCAAAATACCATCCATCACATAGCTGAAGAGGAAGGGATAGGTTAGAAACCGCTGTCAACCGACCGTTGTCTGAGAGGAGTACGGTTGCTTTTGCGCCTGTCGCAAACGACCGTATGATTGATACACTCGTAACCAGGTGGGAAATCTGCCTGTTTTCGTGTCCGGTTCTCACTGTTCCAAATACCGTCTTTTTGTGAGATGCAATAAGGACCGGGCTATCACTTGTGTGGTTGTCGCTTAATGTTCTGGCATCTTTTTGAAGATGATCTAATCTGTGGTTGCAGCGTTACCATCTTCCGGTTAAGAAAGACAGGGGCTAGGAAAAACCTCTAACAAAATGCATTGCGAGCGCTCAACGGTTCACCGTAAGTGCCTACGCATTACCTCTCGCGCCTAAAACATTCATTATTGTTTAAAATCGTAAGATTGGTTTGAACACATTCACTGCGCCCGTCTGAAACTATACCCTATCCAGTTTGAGACGCCTCGTTATCACTTTCGCGTACTTGGATGTCAGTTTACAATATCTCAAAGAGTTGATCTAGGTTTCGTTGGCGAACGGGGTCGCACGGCTAATGTGCACGTTTGCAGGCTGACAGACAGAGATTGGTTGACTGTTGTGAGCTAAGAAAACATCCGCGGGATGATGGTAGGAGTACTCTGTTGTTAGGTTGACTGGGACGCAGACTCACGCGTTCGTGGTGAGCACTGACTCCTTGAATGTGTTCGTACGGCATAGAACGCACACTGACATCTCTGGGAAACAGGCCGTTTGTCTGTAGGTACATTTAAGCGGGCATTGGTTTCAGTCGTCGTGGTTGTCCGAGGGGTCGGATAAATCTGGAAAGTCCTTTCTCAGGTGTTCGAATGACAGCAGTCCGTGCAATAGCTGAGGGCATGGCTGAAACATTCAGGGTAATGGGTTGATGGCGAACTCCAAGCCTGAGCAGGTGACGAATTGCCGCAAATCCATTCCGGCTTTAGAGGGCGTGGGTGTGGTTCGAGAGAGACAAATCGCCTCATATGAGTGTATTGGTTCGTTAACAGCACGGTACGATTGAGGATAGGCTAATAACAGCCAAACCACTTTCCAGCACTATGGATGGTCGAGACGATGGTGGACAGAGGAATTGGTTAACTAAGTGTGAAAATGTGTCAACCGGTAGCTTCTAATAAACCAGCCAAACAAACCACGTTAGAAACCAAACATCTAATGTACACCATCTGCTAACTTCGTTTTACTGGGAGGTATTAGCTGAGGACTCGCGCTAATCGCCGGCTTCGGCTAGTTTATGTATTTCCGCATTGCTCTTTCCATTGTTCCCTTCTATGAGGATTTTTGCGAACCACGCCGTACGCCTGACAAATGCAGAGGGTATGGTTGTCCAAACCGGTATTTAGCTGCATCACTTAAGTAACTAACATCATAACCCCAAGATGCTGCAATCATCACGTCGTCTGTTAAGCAGTTTCCAAATGCAAAATAACAGACAACTTAGAAGTTAGACCTTTTCATTATTACTTATTTTCAAACAGAACGACTGAACGTGTTTCATCTTGTTGTGGCAACAGATTTCTGTCACCTGTAGCCTCCTCAGCTGACTTTTTCAGAAATCCCAACCGCACTGTCACGTTGGGAAAGCATGTCAGAAGAATCGACAAGGAGTATGGGTACCATAGCCTTGTCGCATCAGTTGCCTCACTCGATGTTTGACCACACTTCACACGCTTTGGAACGGATTCAGCACCGATGATTTGTGCGTTAGTTATTGGGGCTTTCCATCGTTGTACTCTAGATATCCCAGCACGCATTTGAGGTCAGCGTAGCATAGATCGGTTGGTCGTGCTTGGGTGAAAATCTAGAGCATCGACGACTTCTTTCCAGTGGTGAATGTGTAAATTGTTTCGAATATATACAACCCAATTTACGGTGTTTGCTTTCATCTGTTGTTCGTAACTTTCGTCAGTTTTGGTTTATTTGTGCTGCATTTTTGATTTCAGGGAAGAGGAACCTCCACACATGCTTACACACCTAGTGTGAGCGAAGGTCACCATGTGTTTTTGAATTTAGAGACCCATCGATTCTATTGTTTACCGGATGACTATGAAATTATTGATGGCTCACTGGAGGATATCACTTACCTGCTCAATCCCACTTTCACCAAAACGGACATTGTCAACCTGGACACCAATACGCGGATGGTCCGTGCGTACAACGGCTTGACGTATTATCAAGGCGTGGTTGGTTTGAATAACATAAAGGTAAAGACTAATCACGTACTTACGTTGCTGGTGTGGTTGCACTTAATTATGCACCTTTCTAACGGTCCTTCGATCATTGATTTCAGGCCAACGATTATTGTAATGTCATCTTACAAATGCTAAGCCACATTAGCCCGCTACGAGATTACTTTCTAAACGCGACCAACTATCAGAAATTGAGCACCACTTCCAGCGACCACATGCACTTACTCGTTCAACGTTTTGGTGAATTGATCCGGAAGTTGTGGAATCCGCGCAATTTCAAGACTCATGTGTCACCGCATGAATTTCTGCAGGTAATTCGGATTGATAGTTCACTTGGTCCACTACTTTTCTTTATCACATATTACTGCTTGAAAAACCAAAGTTGCAAACAGTCGTTTCCGATACTTCCCGTCGAGCATATTTAACTACAATGGATTCACTCAACCTATTATTTAGACTGAAATAGGGTCATACGGAATTGTAATAGTCATATTAACTTTGTGGTCACGAAATATGAGGGCTCTGAATGGGTGTGTCGCCTGTCTGGCTGGGGCCCTCATGATCACACAAATCGCTAGTTTAAAACGCCATCCGAAACAGCATTGTTCCACAGTCGTTGGCGTACTTCCATTTATGCCATTTTTTAGTTCTTCCGCTTAGTCTTTTTCTATTCAGTTTCAACCTTTTTTTCAACGATTTTCTCTTCTGGGATATTTTACGTCTCTGTTGAAGTGGCTGCCCGAGCCATGATACCTTCTGGCCAAGCTCAAGATCTTTGTGATGATAATGGCGTGGATTTTCATCTAACGCGTGGCGCTGGTTGTTTGTGTACGCCGTGTTAAGAAGAGACATTTGATCGGTATGTAATAACATGTTAATCAAGATGAATGAAGTCCACATGGTTTACACACGGCTGGTCACTGTGACTGTAAGGCCTGTGCGAATTTCATTTGAATGCACAGCTGGGGGCTCTATAATCTGATTACAGCCGTCTTTACCGTGGATAACGGTCTTATCCTGACCGTACGGGGTAGACACAGAACACTGTCAATAAATTCGAATGTTCTGTTGACCGTGATTTGATAACCCGTGTGGACCAAGTGCGCTTCGATAGCTCACAGGACGAGTTTCTTCACACCGAAACCGTTTTGGAAGATGTTTATGAATCCTGTCTGACAATTGCTTACTGGTTTTCCCAACGTAAATCATTTAACGATAGCGGGTGAGAGAATAAGTACAGAATGACAGAGAAGACTTTCGTAAATTTTCTTTTTAACGTGACGCCCATATTTTTCGGCTTTTAAGTGAAACCAACATTCGTGCCTCATATTAGGTCTTGGTTAATACGTCTATCTACCTGCAACTGGTTAGTTCACTGGCCGTATTGCCAAGCTGATGAAAATGGGCTTTTCAGCTACTGTTTTCATTACTGTTGGAGTATTTTTTTTAATGCAATATTCTTACCAAGAAATTTCCGCGGATATTCCCTCTCACTTAATATCTTCCGGATTTGTATTTTGTTTTCCGTGTTGTGCGTACTTTCTCTGCTCTTTCGGTTAGAAAGCAAAGTAAGTTTACTTCTTTTCCACATTCAAAACTCAGAAGGTGAGTGTACCGTTCGCCGAGCTTGGCATTTAGGTTGCAAGCATTTCATCGCTAAATGAATTAACGTCATCAATGCGTATCTGTTTGGGCGTATAGGTTTGAGCGGGGGGATTAGTAAAGTTCGACGTTTGCCCGGTCTTAGAAACCTGAGTGAGTTGGTCTTTTGACCTGAATTGTGATTGGTTTTTTCTTGTTGCTTTTGGACTCAGATCTGAGTTACTAAGGGTTATTTTGCTCTTATTATTATTGGCTCAGATTTTGCTCGGTTTAGTGTGTTTGTTTATATAGCCGGTGGGTAAGTACCGGGCTTCAAGAAATTCTGTTGCGTGTTGTATTTGCTTGAATAAGAATTTCCGCAGTGTTCCAATTGAATGCGTGTCCAGTTTGATCATCGTGGACGGAGATCAGAGTAACTTAATCGTTTCCCGTGATGACCATTTCGTGTACTTAATTTTTGTCTGGCTTGTCCTGCTTAGTATTGCCTACAGTCATTGCATTATATTTTGTATATAGCTTTTGAGTTGCTCCTTTAGTTTTGATAATATTCTTCGTGATGTTGCTGTCGATTTGTGTGCTAATGTGACGCCGTTTGGTCGCGGAGGTCCTGCGCTCATTTCTAATACGGTTTTGATGTGTAGTGGAACGTTTCGTTTTGTTTATGGTTCCGTAGAACTTGGGTCTCATTTCTTTGTGCAGCAAACTCTGTCTAAAGATATTTCGTAGACGTCCATTACAAAGGGGTACTTGGTAATAGTGCCTTCCCCGGAGCTCTGTGGTACTGCAGTATGTTTCAACTTTTTAAGCAGGGTTAAAATGTCGCTCCTTTTATGGCAGACTGGGTGATTGCTGTGAAAACTGAGGAGTTGGTCCGTGTGTGTTTCTTTTCGGTAAACTGAGGTCTCCAGTGTTCCATCAGGTTCATGTCCGATTAATACATCCAGGAAAGACTGCTCGTTGTCTTTTTCCATCTCCATGATGAATTTTCTATCGTAGGAAATGTTGTTCACTAGCCGATATGTGTGTCTGTGTTCCATTACTGAGCGTTCGACTTTTGCGAATGTATCATCAGCATACTATACCCACTTTCAGACGAAAACAGTTACACTCATAGGATTGTATGTCGCACTACTGACCGCGTAGGAGTGCTTAGGTAGTGAGGCACGATCCTATGGGCATACAGCAGAACTATTTTTATAGTTGCGGCACTGCTGTCTTCCGTATCAGGAAGAAGGGGGTTAGAAGAAGGTACCATCAAACGAGAAGCACTTCGACCACCCAACTGTTGACCGTGACCACCTGCTTATCATCGAACACGGTCGAAAAACATCTGGGTAGTCCAAAAGCCTGATGTAACTTCGACGACATCCACTGTACGCAGCGCTGTTCAGAAGCAGGCATTATTATCTTATTCATATACCTTCGGACTAAGCATGCCTCTCACTGCTAAGTGAGTCGGGCTATTGAGTCATTAGATCCTGGTAAGGGCCCCGAGAAAGTACTGTTCACCGATGAGTAGTAACGGAATTTGATTTTATACAAAGTGAACATCACCCACAACCGCATCGCCCTATCTGCTGCATACAGCAGGGTGGATAGGCGAAAACATGCTACTGCTGACCCCTCCCCACTGTCCTATCAAATTTAGCTCTCAGGCCCCTCCCGACCTCCATTTCTGATAATTACTCTACAGGTCCCACAACAGATGTAGCTAATGTAACACTGAGCCGGTAAGTTCCGTCTCTTGCCATTCAGCTTCAGGCCTCCCTCGTCCCTTGCTTAGACCTAGAATGCGAATTAATATAGGTGCTTTCAACGTTCGCACGCTAAAACAGGTCAACAGGCCGCTCTCGCACGAACGTTAGACTCGTTGCATGTCGACGTCTGCTGTATCTCGGAGACTAGAATCCATGACAGTAGTCAACGTATGGAACTAACAGCACCCGCATTGTCTACCCGATACTGGTTATACACTTCGGGACTCCACAGCCGCTGTTACAGGTCAGGCTGGGGTAGGTATAGTTCTCAGCACGACGGCCGCAGCCGCATTAGTAGATTGGATTCCTGTTAACAGTAGACTTTGTGCCGTCTGCTTGGCAAATTCTGTTG
>LOND01003711.1:23606-41220 GCA_014220965.1 Paragonimus kellicotti
CCGTTGACCATCGTTCCATTATCCGCCGTTTCATTGGCCTTTATTCCGTTTCCGTTAACGCGCTCGTAAGCCGTAGATCAAGTCACAACAGTTGGGACCCTCACGACTCAGAGTCGGTGGCTTGAGACGTGAGACGGTGAGATGGCGACTAATCGAGCTCAGTGGCGTGAATGTTGTCGTTTGTCCGAGTTGTCTGTGAAGTTAGTGCATTTAATGATGCGGTGTAGTGAAGGCAGTCAGGAAGCTGTCTTGCTGATGACGCCTTACTTTCACCTACAGCTCGGTTGTTTGTTTGCAAGGTGTAGGCGCCTTGATGTTGTATGTTTGAATGTAGGCGTAACTATTTGATCCCCTCCCCTTTCCTTTTTTTCCCTTCTCTTTTTCTATACTGGGGTTTGTTCTCTTCTTGGTTGTGTGGCAGTTAAGCATAAGTGTGAACCACTGTGATGATGATGGTGATGATGAACGAAGTTAGAATGATGGCTGCTCTTTTTAGTGTAAGGCCCTAGACAACTAACCGATGCTACCTGACCATGACCATCCGTCTTGTCAACGAATGTCCAATAGGCATATTTGATTTATTCAGCTGCCTGCTGGAGGCCACTTTGTCCATCTTTTTGTCCATTACCTAATATGGGACACCCGGAAACATTGTTTCAGCTATCTCCTTTGTACGGGATCACTGAAATAGTAATCCAGAAGTGTTGTTTCGAGCTTTCGAACGTGAATCCGTCGTATAATCTATTGACGTCTTCGTTTGTTATGGCGTACGAAGTTTGTGTGAAATAGCTCGTTGTGGAAAGGGGATGCCAAGGAATTTGCTCGCGACCGAAAAAGCCATATATATTATGTTAACGTTAGCCATTAGCATGACTTGTGTCTGTACTTGCTACCTGCTGAAGTGTGGCATATTCTGCCATTTTCATCCATGATTTGAAGCTGGTTGCCAGCTTCCCAGTATGACTGCATGAACCCAACCAACGTTTTTCGTCCGTAACTGACAGAAAAGCCGTTATGTCCTCTTGAGGCAGTCGTGCAATTTGAGCCTCGTCAATATGCGAATCTGTGGTTGTGCGTTTAAGTGTCATTCGATAGTGTCTTTCAGTGTGCCACTGGAGCAGCGATCAACTTTGTTGTCTCATGGAGACTTAGGTCGAGTTCCACACATTGATCGTGGTAAAGATATAAGCCACTGGTAAGTGCTACTGTGAGTGAAACCGTAGTCCAGTATCTTTTTTTTGGGAAAGGGGGAGGGGCTGACCAGAAGTCCTATCTGAATCCGAACGTTGTAGTGCAATAAGAACCATCTACAATACATTCATGTTCTCACGTAATTCTTCACCGGTGTGACTACGCGCTTTCCATGTAACAGCTTTATTTTCCGGAGCCTTGAACATTCCGTTCTCACACGGGATTGTAATTGTGTGAGTCTGCTATTTGTAACCCTGGATGGATAGTTCACTTCCATCCTTCAAAATCGTTCAAATTGGTGGTTTTTTTAAAAACTAGGTAATCGCTTACCTAGTTCACCACCGAAACTATCTTGGAACTCCTGTTTGCTGCTATCCAGACTAGAAAAGAATTAAGGCGAACAGAACACAACACAGTCAGTTGTGAGTGGTATTCGATTTATATCGCCCAGTCCTCTAACTCATTATCGACGTTGAAAATGTTCAGTTAGTTTCTTAGATTAAACCGAACCAGAAAGCTATTTCTGTTCATAGTTCGACCACGTTCACTTCATTGGTTGTAAAGTTTGCCGTTAGTTTGTTCGGAATTGGTTATAACCAAAAGTGGCAAGCGGTGCAACTACAACCGCAACCCTTATGGGTACTTGTGGGCTTCTACTTTTCTCGATAATTAAAAACTCTAGACACTAATGGTCCCAAACCTGAGATTCAGGTTCGTCGTTGGAATGGTTACTCTCGATTCACCAAATAGTACTTTCATAGAGGGCATTAATTTTTGTTCGTGGTTCCAACATTTTCCGTCTCAATACTTATGGAAATTATTCCCAACAAGAAGGCCGGTTGTTGAAGCCCATATGCATGTGTCTCAGTTTGTGTGACTGCAATTTCCATTTTGTTTCTGTTTGATACGGTCATATTGTTGATAACTCGATGGTCATACATGATCGCTAACTGATCTTGTAAACTCCGATTACCGCGACTTTATCTTTTTCATTTGACTCACTTCATGTGACCTAACCCACTCGTCCCGTTATATTGTGTTTTATGCTCAGCAATGGTTTACTGTCTGATTTCGTTCACGCACCCAGGCTGTGGTTTTGTGCAGCCGTAAACGATTCCAGTTCACTGAACAAGGTGATGCAGTTGAGTTTCTCTCATGGCTTCTCAACGCTCTGGACTTGGCGCTACATCCGAAACGATCCATCGCTACGGATGCGAAAGGTATCCATCAGAAAACTGTCATCTCTCGTGCCTTGCGAGGAAGTATGCGGGTGTACAGTCGGAAGATCATGCCAGTCAGCTTAAGCGAGGAAGAGAAGACGTCGCTGGCGGATAATCCTGAATATATGGTAATTTGAGCAAATGTTTTCGTTTGTCATATGTCATATATCGTTATTGGGGGTTTTCTCATACTAGAATGATGAATCCAAATGTTTATTACAAAATGTGATATTACAAAAGAAGGGTTACCCACGGTGCAAGTAACTTTTGTATCGTATAAAAACTCTACACAATTCCAGTGAGTAATAAACAGCTGACTACTAACCTGGACGTTAAAAGTTTGAGGCTTATCGGAAATTGGAAAAACTGAGATTCAACGATTCGAAGCAGACACTCAAGACACTCGGATCCAGTCGGTTTTTTTGTTCAGTGTCAAGCGGGCTTCTGTTGATCTGAAATGCAATCATTGAAAACAGGGTGTAGCACCGCTCTTGGGGATTACAGTAAATACCAAGAACAGAGTAAGGTTACTTGATAATGGGTTTTTTCGTAAATGAGAATCAAGCAATGCTTTAAAGCGATCTCTAGAAGTGCTGCTAACGACCTCAGAAGGAAGGCTGTTCCAAAGGTTAATAACCCTGTAAGAAAAGAACTGCTGCCTAAGGAAGGTCCGAGGACGAAGCTTGAAAAGCTTCCTGTTATGTCCTCGCCGGCCGTCATCATTCGCTATCATAAAGAACTGTTCAACGAGACCTACTCTAAAGAAGTGTGTGAGAATTAAATCACCGCGGAGTCGTCGATATTCAAGTGGATATAGATCAAGAATTTCAAGTCGAGACTCGTACGCGACATTTCTCAAGCCCGTGACTAGTTTGGTAGCCGCGCGCTGGACACGCTCAACAGCTAATGTCTTTCTTCAGGCCGGTATACACGACCTGATTGGCATACTCGAGGAGCGGTCTTATAGAAACCCCGTAAAAACTTTTTTATGCGGAAGAAAGTGCACTTTATCATCCTAAGAGTGGCAAATTCCTTTTTTTGCCGCCATCTCGTTATGATGCACGAAAGATACGTTCGACGACAATCTCTCTTAATTCAGATCGGTTTCCGCGTTGTCCACTATACTGAACGCACTATGAATCCCGGAGACATTGTCAGAGTCGCCGCCCAGCAACATGTGTGCGCACAAATGGTCATTGAATCCAACATCCCAATCGTTCGACCAGCGCTTAATCGCGTTAAGATCACCCCACAGTACACTGGGATCAAAGACGTTCCATATTTCTGGGTCGTCGGCTTAGAGAAGGGCGTCGTTGAATATATTGCCCAGAGGGTCGTTGATTTAAATCAGAAACAAGATGGGATGTAGCGCAGAACATTGAGGAACTCCCGCAAAAGTGAATGATAGAGACGGAAGGTGTAATCCCGTTTTAACTCTAGAATTTCTGTTGTCAAGAAAAGGAGCAGTTCAACGAAGATCCTCTTCTTGAATATCATTGGCCTCCAGTTCGTGTTTCAGGGAGCCATATGCGACAGGATCAAAAGCGCTGGAGACCTTTTATTCAAGGTTAATTCATACAGTGCAATGGGTCCTGACAAGATCCATCCCAGGATTCTCAAGGAAGCAGCTGCTAGTCTGGCAGAACCCCTTTATAAGCTGTTTAAACAGATACTCCGGGCTGGCATTCCCATAATGCATGGATAAAAGCGACGGTCATACCCATCTTTAAAGTGGGCGACAAGCACTCCCAAGTTAGTTATGGACCAATCAGCCTCAGTAGAATTCCAAGCAAGATAATGGCGCGCTTCAATAAGCACTGCATTATCTTGCTTGGAATTCTACTGAGGCTGATTGGTCCATAACTAACTTGGGAGTGCTTGTCGCCCACTTTAAAGATGGGTATGACCGTCGCTTTTATCCATGCATTATGGGAATGCCAGTCCGGAGTGTCTGTCTAAACAGCTTATAAAGGGGTTCTGCCAGACTAGCAGCTGCTTCCTTGAGAATCCTGGGATGGATCTTGTCAGGACCCATTGCACTGTATGAATTAACCTTGAATAAAAGGTCTTCAACATCTAGCACAGAAAACTCAGCGGTAACCAGTGGTTGCTGGAAATTCTGCAGCGGTAGGATAGGGTGCCAATTCGGCGGTGCGACATTGTAGGCTACCGAATAATACTGTCTAGATAACTCGGTCACAGCTAGGGAATCAGATGAAGTCTCTCCGTCAGGCAGTTGTAAAAAAAGAGCCGAAGCCTTGCTCTTTCTATGTCGTCATATATGATTAAATAGGAAGTTTTTGTTCCCGCAGAATCTCAAGAGTATCTTTCCCTGTACGAGTTTGGTGTGTTCACAGATTTCCTGGCTACACCTATAAGGTCCTCCGAGTTTCCCGTTAGCTTATGCTTCGCGAATAAATGGGAACGTCATCGAGGAGACGACGTATTCTGCGCGGAAGAGGTGGCCGATAAGAGAAAGTGCACAGTTTGTGCGGTACAAATAAGTCGTCCGCTTTCTCAATTGCGCTTTGAAATGCGCAGTAGTTCTGGTCCACGGAGTCATAATCAAGAAGAAGTGAACCTAGGTAGCTTCTCAGACCGTTAAAATCAGCCTGATTAAAATTTCGAACTGTGGACTTTTTTACTGGTTGTAACCAGTAACAGATAAGATCAAAGGTGAGCAGAGAGTGGTCACTGTGACCAAGTGGTGGTTTGATGATCACTCTGTCTACCAGGTGGCTCTCATTAGTGATGACTAGGTCGAGCAGAGAGGGAATCTGACCAGGACGATGCCGCGTCGGGGCGTTGACATGCTGTGTCCACGCTCTCCGTCGTATCAGCGTCGATAAGGATGTCGAGAATCCGCTTTCACATACCTGGTGAGAAACTGATTGCCCAGTTTATCTTGGGTGCATTAAAGTCACCCATAATAAGCAGATGAGTGTAGTGTTGTAGCCCTAGGAAGTTGTCTAGGTTTACAAGAAGAGTGTCGTCGTCGGAGACGTCGGATGAGGGAGAACGATAAATAACCCCCACTAGGAGTGAGTCTTGGCCACGCAATGCCAGTCGAAGCCACAGGGCGTCACATTTATCAGAGAACTGAAATTCCCGAATTGCCGTGACTGTCAGGAGATTCTGTCCAGGAAAATCGCAGAGCCCCCCATTCCCCCTCGAGCGGAGTCAGTTCGAAGACGGTGTATCGTGGGACACTGTTCACTGTCACCGATATCACCTGCAAGCCAGATCTCCGTAAAGGCAAATAAGTATCACGAACTAACTGTCTGATTCTCAGTACTTTATTGAACAAATTCAGACAGTTCGTACACATGCACTTAAAATCTACTTCCTTGTTTGGTTCTGCGAAGAAAGAGGAGTATGTGAAGAAGTGTTTGGAAAAAAAGACCCAGGATTGAGGAGAGTGATGGGGTTGGATTGGATTTGTTCTGACGGCCCTGGTTTGCGACTACGAGCGCGACATCACCGCCTGTGCGTACATGAGCGACCCTACAAGGACGCTTGACCAGCATTTGTGGTGTCGCAACCTGCGGCCTCCGTACCACTATTAAATTCGGCTTTTTGGGAGGGCGTTTGGAAGCTTTTACCGACGAAAAATTTGACTCGTCATCTAAGGGCGATATTTGAAAGAGAGCAATGTGTGCGGTGGTTTGGGGCCACTGATAGAAATACCTAGCGGAGCGGGCCAGAGGTGATTTTTGAATCAAAAGATTCTACCCTAACAGGCTTCTTTCAATCCCAATTCTTGGGATAAAGAATTTCCTACATAGACGTTTGGAGGGTTTTGGGACAGATAACTTGTGAGACGGTTTTTAAACAATTCTTTTGCACTCGACATTTGTGCTTGTGTTGGGAGGGTCCGACGTTGGAATGACGTCTACACAAGCTACGTCCCCGCTTTCCACTACAGGCATAGAAGCCTGAGTGGACACTTCGTGGAGCAGAAACTACAACCTTAGTCTCCAATTGTAGCTTCCGGTCAGCCGTGATTTCGTAGTTTGGTGTTAGTCTGCTGCTTGCGAGTGATTAAGAGATATGCCTTTTAGGTTGGCGTTGGCGGACTTCAGAGCCACTTTTTCCCGAGAATATCTCGGGGCTGGGCATGACAATTAAAATTACCAAAAGGCGAGTACGAAGTTTGTGATGCCCGGAGAGAAATAAGATACTAAGACCGATTTAGCTAGCTCAGTTGCGGATGTTGTTGGGGAATCGACCTCATAAAATACCTCTCCTTCCTCTGAGAGCTCTTTCATGTTTGCGGCTGCCTCCTCTATATGTGCAGTTGACAGGGCAACTGCCTTCTTGGTGATTGCAACACCAGGGAGAGCAAGCGCTATGTACTCATTCAGGACTGGAGTTCCAACTTCATTTCAGATAGAGTCCGTTGGACTCGTCCATCTTACCCCCTATGGTTGAAATAAAAGGGTATATAGAGTTAAGAAGACTCCCACATTTGCAATCACAGGTTTTTCGATTCACTTCACTTTCCGTGATGCACGCGTGACCAACCACGAACAAAGCGGCGCCTTGGTTGTCGTCAAACCTGCAGCTCATGCAGATAAAATGAAGAGCTGAAGAAGCAAGCTGCTTGTACTGGTCTTCGTTGAGGCCAGTGCATTTGAAGTGATACCACTTCTGGCACTGATAACACCGCATGCCGTTTTGTACGGCTGTTTTGCACCTGTAACGGCCACAAGTGCTCGCTGCTTCGGTGAATGACCACCAAGTCCCAGCACTGCTAGGTCCAACGCGAATCATTGTCGACAGGAACAATCAGTATACAATACAAAACAGTTTTCAATAATTCGAAATACAGATACAGTGAAGCGGAAAAGCAGATACTATGAAACGCAAATAATACAATGTGCAATAAATTAGTACGGTGTTCGATAACAAATAACGGTAATCGTATGTAATTTTTTGATGCACAGAGCACCAATGGGGCAAAAATATGAGTAGACAATGACAGCGTGGAAAAGTGAAGCAAATTTCCAGTCACCCGCGAAAGAAGAGAATATTTCGGTTTGATTATTTTTCCGAATATACAGGGTTAGGGTTAAAATTAGTACAATAGCATGGCACAACCACCTGACATGCATCAATAACATTGAGCCTAATTGACGACTATTTTTATAGACGGTTCTATTGAAATTGGGAACCTGCCTGTCTAGATCTGTTGCCGGTACTCAGATGGTGTAGAGGTTTTTTTTAAAGTACACCACCGCATCTAAAATACCCTGTCCCAACATTTTATGCAACAGTTGTTTTTCACTGCATGCTGAAGTATTCTGCCCGTTTCCTCATTAGTTCTGTTCAACTCCGTTCGATTTCTGATGCTCAAGAGAAGTAGTGTTATTGGTTCGTTTAATGAAGTAGGATTTCATCTCATGCTGTCGACCATATAATAAGCCCCGTACAAAATTATTCTTGTAGTAAATCAAGTCCACCACAGTTCAATCCAATAAAAATGTTCGGAATCTTAGCGCACAATCACTAGCATCACTTGAAAGCCCTTTTCAGCTTTATTGTCCGCGTAGCCTGAAATTAGGTTTGTATTCCTTAAACCTGTCTGCTCTTGCTTTAGTTTCCATGTTTTCATAACTAGCCGGTTTTTCTTTTCTTGTGCTTACCCATGCAGATGTCGGTAACTGAGACCAAATTTTTCTACCTGACGTGCGATCTTCCACCTCCACCGCTGTATCTGGATGAGCACAAAGAAAGCATTATTCCACAAGTCTCTTTATCCACCATGTTGACCAAGTTCAATGGCCTCGTTGAAAAAGAATACAAGACTTACCGTGACTCGGTTATGCGCCGATTTCAGTTATGTCGCCTTCCGCCCTATCTTATTTTGTATATGAAGCGGATCGTGAAAAACATATTCACTCTGGAAAAAAATCCCACAATTGTCAATTTTCCTATAAAAAGCATCGATTTCGGAGAACTGCTGGATCTGCAGTTCAGGGCGTTACACAAGTAAATATTTGTTTTTGTTTTTGCCCATTCGTTTCATTACAGTTTGTGTGTATACTTAGGCTTATCGCGTATGGAGGTCAAGTTTTCCAGCTACGATGCACTGAGCCACCGTTTTTGTCTATCGTTTGAGGTGAGACTAATGAGCTCGTGGTTGTAAATCTGTACCTTGCGAACACCTTAAACGGAGTAATGTGTGCACCAAAAGTAAATAAGATCGTTTGACAATCCGCACAAACGTTAACTGTAGGGATCCTTTTATAGCACCAAGACCTTTCGGGCTTTGTACAAATGTGGTTGATGTTCTTCACGGTAAGCGTGATTGTGATACACCTGCTAATTTTCACCCATTGTTTCTCATTTAAAAGTATGCCGGTCGGGCATTTCGAGTTTTGTTTTCTCCTTCTTATTCTGTGACATCAGATACACCACTTATGATCTGGTTGCGAATATTGTGCATGACGGCCCACCAACCCCGGGATCTGGTTCCCATCGAATTCATTTGCTGCATCGTGGAACCGGCAAGTGGTATGAACTGCAAGACCTGCATGTGGTCGAGATTCTTCCGCAGATGATTCCGCTCAGTGAGACACTTATTCAGGTGAGAGGATCATTTTCGAATTAGTATGTTGAGCCGCTATCAGCAGACGTTTAAAACAGATTAACCGTCTGCAGCCCAGTTTTATGATGCTTATCTGTTGGTCTAGAGTTGAATTCAAGTTTTATACCTCAATCATTGTATCGTTCTGCCCTTAACAATTGAAGCTCTGTTGGTTTGGGTGGCTAAGCGGCGACTTAATATATCGGGTGACGACCAACGCATTTTGGTGTGAAATCTTTTATTAGGTGACCAGTAATCGTAAAAACAAATCACAGTTGTGTACAGTCTGCGATTTGATGTCCTCATCCTGCACATTCCCAGGCTATCATCACAGTATGAATGGCGGTTCCACTATTGCGTTTCGTGTTCTAGCATATCTGTACACATAGTCACTCCAGTGTTGAATGTTTGAGTTCAGACAGATGTTTGTAGTAATTGGATCTCATCCTTTGTTCGTTTCGATTTGTAGCTAGGACCTAATCACATTTTCATGGTTGTATGGCAGCATGCGAATAACTGATGTGGTGTGTAGATCGAGCGAATCAAAGCCGGCCGGTTATGAATAACGCAACGAGTAAACAAGGAGTATATTGTCGACCCGCGAGGTCAACGTGAGAGCGAACGAATTAACAAGACGAAACGGTAACAGAGCGAAACGACAAGCGAGCACGCAGCGGGGTCGTACGTTCGAGTGCGCGGGGTACTTGTCGGTATCCATACTCGTTCAAACAAATGTTTAAGCACATACAAAAGTTGGAAACCAAAAGAGTACAAATGGCAATCGTAGCTCTAACATAGTTAGTAATAAACAAATAGGGTCGCTACAGAGCTCCCCCTAGAAGGCAACCAGTGTTGACTTTGACAATGTAGGAGTGTTTCAGTTAGCCGGAACCGTTGACACGAGCATGAATGGTCCAATTTACTCCTGCCACACAGCTCGCGTCTACGGCCGGTCGAAGGAAGGAAAACAATTGGAAGTGGATGGGGAGGGGAGCACGGTTCGGGGGGTTTAATAGTCACAGGTAAGCAAGGGAATTGCGGACAAGCCAGTTGTAATCGACCTAGTAGAATCATTACCGTGTTCGCGTCCATCGTAGGTGGTCCTTGCAGAATTTCGAGTTTTCCAGCGTCCTCTCGTGGTGCCGGTCCAGCGTCTGGGGCAGATGATGAAGGGTTTACGTTCAATATCTAGTATGTACAGTGTTCATTAATGGAAAACGATAACCTCACCGGGTTTCTGCCTCCATTGTGTCCAAAAGAGTAAGGTTTTCTTGAGCAATAAAAACATCTTGTTGACGAGAGTTCGTTGCAGGTAAGACATTCCACAAATTAAACTCGATAAGAAAAGTGCAACAAAAACAAAAACTAGATGCGGCGGACGTCCACGTAATCAGCAAGTCGCACTGGCCTCCGTAACTCTCGACCACGTCTGTTCTGGAGACTTGGCTCCATCGAGGTAGGTAGAGTCGCGACCGAAGCCGGATCTGTACAAGTGTTAGGCAATGTTCTAGCTGTTGAGGATGTTGCTGGTCGCGAATCAATTTCCACATCAGGTACTTCTATAAACGCTGGCTTCAGTCTATCGATAGAGATAACCTCGCGTTTACCCTTGCGCTCCAACACGAAAGTCTTGCTTCATAGCGCGTTGGAGTGACCGCGGAATGGACCTGTATTACGGGCCAGGTGTAAGGTCGTCGAGGAGTACCGCGTGCCACCAAAACGTGAGAAACATGTGACAGAGAGGATCTACGTACGTTGGCGTCATCTGTTCTCTTGATGGGGTTGGTTGGAGTCGTCTCATGTGTTGGGCCAACCGCTCACCGTAATCCGCGAAGTTGATGGGTCCGGTTGCTTGTGGGACAACCATCTCTCTGGGTAAACGTAAGCAGCACTCATAGACCAACTGGGCGGGGGGGTATGCAGGTCGGCCTTCAGCGTGTTTCGGATACTTAGCAAAACTAATGGCAGAACCTCGTACCGCGAAGGGTTGTTGTTAGCGAATAGAGAACTTTTCAATTGTCGATGGAAACGTTCAACTAACCCGTTGGCTGCCGGGTGGTAAGCTGTTGTGCGAATTCGACTACAACCTAGTGTGTTGAGAAGTGACGTGAAGGCTAAGTCAAAATGTGACCCGCGATCGGTGGTCACTACAACGCGGGGCAACCAAACTGGGCAACCCAAAGTCCCAAGAATGCCCGTGCGACAGTTTCCGACGATCAGTTAAGAATTGGTATAGCCTTTGGCTGACGCGTAAATCTGTCTACACATGTCAAGATATACGTACACCCATTCGAGGGTGGCAAAGGTCCGACCAGGTCAACATGCACATGGTAGAAACGCTCATCGGGGGCTGCAAAACTCCCAACTGGGGCACGCGTGTGACCATGAATGTTAGACCGTTGACAGTGTATGCACGCTTTGGCTCATGTGCGGACCGTTGCGGTGACATTGCGCCAGACAAAGCGGTCGGTGACCATTTTGACTGTTGAGCGTATGCCTGAGTGAGACATGTTGTGCAACGTGTCAAAATTTGGCGGCGTAAAGCCAACGTTTCCAACACTACAATCGATGTAGCACTTGTTTGATTGCAAAATGGTGCGGCATTTGAAAGGGCTGAATGTGCTGCACTTGGTTTTGACCGAAAACAAGCTTAGTTGCAGCTATCTTTTCTTAAGGCTGATTTTGTTTTTGCGCAATAAAAATAAATTACCGCATGTCGCTCCAAAACACTTGTGTTTTTTCTAATACGTTTCAAGTGTTTCGTAGCTGCTAACTGGTTTCTCCATTCGGAACGGTGTTGTTTTGTCTGTTTAGAGTTCATTCGTGATATGATTAATAAATAACAAGAGAAAAGGCAGTCGAAAATTTTCCGCATTAAAATCTGTTCTTTGTGAGTCATGAAGCACCTTGTATACACAGTAACAACATACTTCCTTTACTTCAGTTGAATTGGTATTCAGTCAGTCTGTGATAATTATCTGATGTATTCAACAACAGCACAGATTCAAAAAAAAAACTATGGAAAAAGTGTTATGCTGTCGGCTTCTGGTTACTCTTTACTTGAAAACACAAATCAGATGTAAATTGGGAGCGGGATATCATGCGCACTCTGGTCAGTCACAGACGTGCAGTCTGTAATATACTGTAAACCGAACGAAGCGTGTTCAACCAAAACAGTGTGAAGTACTAAAGTAATAACTCTTGTGACTAAAGTCAGTCAAACCAAGGCAACTTCAACATTTCCTGTAAGTTGCTTTTGAATACATACCCAATAGCAATTTTGTAGTTGTCCTGGTTTTAATTGGTTTCGATCACAATTTATTACGTTAGTTTTGCTCGTTTTTTGACTTAAAATGAATATTCCACATTGAACACTACCCACACTCGAAAGAAGCCTTCGCATTCAGATAAGCCTTTTGACTGGCCCACTTCGAAAGAAAACACTGGACTAGAATGCTGCTCTCATTTGAGCTCCTCATTCTCGTCGTCGGACTGGAATGTGCACCCCGACTCTCGTGCTTGGGAGACTAGTATGTCAAATATCGTCACCACTACTGCGCCTTACTTTCATTTACAGCTCGGTTGTTTGTTTGCAAGGTGTAGGCGCCTTGATGTTGTATGTTGAATATAGACGTAGCTATTTTTAGTAGTTAGGTCCACTTCCCCTCCCCTCTTTTTTCTCTTCTCTCTTCCTATACAGGTTTGCTTTTTTCTTCGTGGTTGTGTGGCAGTTAAGCATCAGTGTGAACCACTGATATATTGCTGTCTGTGATGATGATGACTACCGCCAGTGACTTCACAATAAGCATGACCGAATAATCACATCCAAACGCTCAACCACAGACCTTGGGAATAGACATAATCGTTCTGTTCAGTCCGATCGCTTACCCAGTGATCAAGACTTCCGAGTTGAAGTTACTGTCTTCAATGAACCAACTGCGCGTAGTTTGGGTCATTAATAAAGGTTCGGGGATTTCGACTGTTTCCAATTGGACACCTTTCGAAGTGGACTAGCCGAAAGTCTTATCTGAATGCGAAGGCTGCGATCAAGTGTGGGTGGTGTTCAATTTTCAAATAATCCTAAATCCCCAAATCTCTGTTAGTGGTCAATAAGATTCGTTCGTGCATTATAGAATGCGTTTTTGACTGATGAGATCGCAAGAAATGGTATCATCCCGCATTTTTCATCTTCTGATTTGTTTCCTAATGGAACAAGAGGACTAATCGTTTCGTTCTTCGTTTGCTTCAACGGTAACGTGGAATTTGATAGTACTGGTCCTTTGTGTACCTTTATGTACGCTAGTGGTTCAAGAGGTTATCGAACTGTGGAGGGTTGAACATTTGTTGGAACGGATAGGAATGAAGTCTATGAACAGATTCACCGAAAACATTGAAGCCACATAGTCAAACACTAGGGCAAGTAGTAAACTGACGTGAAACGTTATCCTCAAGAACTTCGGCGAACACAACCGAAAACCACTGAAATCCAACAGTTGATGGCGACCGCAACAAATTGTTTCACAATTGTAACTAGAGGTTACCAGATATTTTAACGTGAAGCAATGAATAGTAGACGACCAGCTTGTATTACTGTCCGTTACTTACCATATGGACAAACAATTTATCGTTGACCGCTACTCACTGAATGCACCTGCTGTTTAAAAGAGACGTTATGAGCGCACTCTGTCCGAAAACCAAACAGTGCATTAAGGACAGCATTCGTCGCAGCACAACCCAGCACCGCCTCAAAATCCATGTATGATAGTCTCTTTCCTTAAGGCTTCGTTGTATTCTTTCACTACTTCTGTTCCTGTGAGGCTGGTTATTTTGGCCCTACAACAGGACAATTATTTAGGAGGATCAAAAAGCAACGCACAATCTGGCTTCGCCAAAGGCATCAACAACTCTATTCTGGTACACTTGGTTGACAGCTGGACTTTAGATTGCTATCAGTGAAAAGTTTAAGGTCTGCTGCATACCGGGCAAATTCCCAAGTATGTGCGCCGACACCTGCTATGCACAACTGAAGCTATCGCTACCTCTTGTCGCAGCCGGAAGATTGTGCAAAAAAGGAGTTCGTACAGACAATTTACTTCCCCTGGCGTAATTGCAATCGATCGGACCAGCAGCACAAACAATCTGTGATTCTACATGCTCTAATCAGTTTAGTTTGAAACTTAGCAGGCTCCCTTTTTCTATATGTGAACTTCCCCTCCCCCCCCCCAACTCCTCCGCGTCTGCTAAACGCCCTTCCATAATACTAATATGTTGTTCGGTTGCTTGTTTACAAGGTGTAGATCCCATGATATTGAATGCTTGAATTTAGACAAGATCTTTTAGTAACCTGAACTCTTCCCTTTCTTTTATTTCTGACTAGGGCTTTTTGTTCCCTTCAGGGCTGTGTGGCAGTTATGCGTTAGCGTGAATTGTTGATCTACTGCTGTCTGTGAGGGCAGTGATGGTAAACGTCCCACTTTGTCCACTGGATTTAACCTGTCTCTCCCTTACTGTCCCATTTGATGTCAATCGGAATTACACGTCTCATTCATATGCTAGTCATTCAATGGTTTCCCGTTTTATATATTCTTTCGTAAGCGCAATTGCCTTTTTTGTATAAAATTCCTTAATAGGCTCTGTTAAGTTCGGTATCTCTACGCTCCGACTGTGCTACCAAGCACCTGGTTGTGCATCAGATCGACTAATGCCATGCAACCGGAGATAAGCTATATCGTAAATGTGCTGGTGAGTATCTGTCATGTCGGATCCATAAGATGCTTTATGTATCTCTAAAGATGAATTTTCAGCTTCAGACAAGAGTAAGTGGTTCATTTAACTTCAATTTTTCCGACCAATTGCAGGTTTGGGCAGTGAATAAAACCATTCCAAATCCATACTATCGCAGCCCTGTTCAACCGGAATCGAAGGTGGACGCCCCCGAACAAGCCAGTGTGACCTGATTGGATGATAAATTGTTCTTCTGTACATGTTTTATTAAACCAGTTATTTCCTACCCCAGAACGCGTACTTTTGTCTACCCATCGTATCTTGTTCGGTTCCGTAAAACCGTGTGGGCTATAACGTGGATGTTTCATCAAGTTCGATCATCAATCATCGCGTTGTACTTGCTTTGAAATGCGATCAGACCAGGTATCTTGAATCCGACCGCGTTGTTTAACGAGATCAACAAAATCAGTTGAATAAAGGATTGGAACAGAGCGCAATTAAAATCTAAGGTGTATATCTCTAGTTCAGGCGGTGCATGCAGACTTCGTACCTTGATCCACTTTTGCATGTGAGAACCATTATCAGATAAATCAGCGGATGTTGTTCATGGTACTTCTTACGGTGGTTTCGTATATCTTAACACCACATAAGAGTGTATTTGTCGATCGTACATACATACAACGCTTTCGCTGCAGCGACCACCCATAGGAAACACGCTAGTTGGGCGCTGTAGAAAAGGTGGTCGTTATGTGACAACCACATCCACTTACAATTCCATTGAGGATTATTTCTTACCATACTATAAAAAGGTACATTACTGCGGCTGCACCGTATTTTTATTACGTATTCATGAGGCGTTGATTGTTTGGCGATGATGTTTAATTCGAGTTTAAGATTACACTATATTGGAGATTGGCCAACTTCGAAATTTGATCGATGTTTCTTTCCAGTGCAAGCAATATTGGCTTACTCGCTAGTTCAAGTGCTTTTACCGTTGAGATGTATTCATCTAAAAATTTCTCTTCTTGATTGGTTGTGTTTTCTTAGTAATCTTTGCTGTCTTCAATACAGGGCTATCAGCAGCCGAGCGAGGGGAAATGAACAAATGAGCAGACTTGCTAAACTACCGTTATACATCACCGTTCAAGACACTGAACATGTTGTCACGGGTGTAGGACTACCGTTAAGCTCTGAACGCCCGCATTCGATAGACAATTTTTATTTCTTTACCACTCAGTATCTGTTTTACTCACTAAGCAGTCCACTGCGTAGCTCGTTAACTTTCTGCTTCACCTCATATCGGTTGGTTTCTCTGATCTCTCCTGCTATCTTGGCATGGTGGTTAGGCTTGTATGTTCTTTTGATCCGACGGGCTATATAGACTAGAACTTCGGTCCTTGCATGTTCAACCATATCAGATTGGCGAAAGAAGGGTAGCCAAACAAAAGGCAGTTGCGCTCGTTGTGATAGGTGCTTTCTGTTTCGATTCGGCTTGCTGTTTATTCTTGCCTGGTCTGGTCTTCTGTGTGACGTGTTTGTCTCTTCATGCGTGTAGCCGTCGAATCTGTGCGTAACTATTGCACTTTGGTTGTTGTAGATGGTCGGTTTAGTTGCGTTTGTATGTGTATCAGCCGCTGCCTTGCGGTATAGGTCTTTGAGCCAAGTGCTTTGGTTGAAGGCCGTAATTGCCCTCCCGTTTAGGTCTGGACGTCCTGGCAGCATCCCAAGCCCATCTAACCCATGATTATACAACGTAAACCAAATACCATACTGCATCGACCGTCGCGCAGGATAAACCGGGTCGCCCTATCTGCTGTGTGCGGCAGGGTGGATAGGCGAAAATATGCTACTGCCAACATCCATCCCCTTACGACCTCTCCAGTATGGATCCTAGAGCAGACAATGCTCACACAAGTCTTAGTAACACGAAGGCCAGCCCAAAACACCCGGGGACACAAGACACTCTTCCTTGAGACATGGGATATGCGCACGCTATTGGATCAGTGCAGCACCACAGGACGGTCAGAACGCCCCACCGTACTGATCACGATAGGAACTGAGCCGCTATGGCATCGACGTAGCAGCCTTGAGACAAGGCTTGCAGACCAAGGTAAGCACCGGGAAGCAGGTGCTGGGTACACCTTCTACTGGATAGGTTACCCGGCAGACGGTGCTCGGGAGCATGGTGTCTGTTTCGCAGTCGCTGATCACATCAATGCTTTGATGATTGACGAATCGCACGTCATCATGTGGTGGATTACTAAATCGGAGGTCGGAGTATTCCAACTCTCGGCGGAATACCTCAACGCAGCGTTGAGGTATGCCCAAAAGCCTACAGCGAGCGGATTGCTGACAACATCGGCGACCGAACGAATCATCGCCCAACGAGATCGGATCAACGGACGAGGAGTGGCAGGCGAAAAACGTCCGACAGAAGGCGTCGACCACACACAAACAAAGGAGTGCACACAACATATGAGCGAAAGTCGGGGGTGTGTTGTGCACCGCAATTCCGATTCATAAATGCGAGCGCGCGTGCTGAACAATAAGGGTTGTTTTATTGAACCCCTTTTCGCTACAATCAGCCCTCGAATCCTGTCCATGTGCATGCGACCCGATCCAGGCAAATGTGCCACGTTTCCTAGTGCTTAAGGTCTAACAATATGTCACACTAATGACACAAAAGATCAGTTCTATGGTCAGTTGTCCGCCACAATCCGGTCGACACCGGAGAGTGACCGGCTGTTTGTTCTGAGTGACTTGAACGCTCGAGTTGGGCGTGACTCCGTAGCCTGTCCAGTTGTCCTCGTATTCTACGGCATTAGTTCAGTTAATGAGAACGGTGATCGTCTCCTGCACCTGAATGCTACTCACGAGCTGTCTATCATGA
>LOND01003713.1:15636-28374 GCA_014220965.1 Paragonimus kellicotti
ACGAGGGAAATTAGCTGATGTAAATCGAGCACCACCGAGCACTACTCACAGATGGGCGTAACAGACTGTTTATAAAAAATCGATCAGGCCTAGTGTGAAATCAATAGCGCGGTGATCAACAGAGGTGAAACATGATAACGTCACCAGAGCCCAAATCCCGGCAGTAACAAGGATATGCATTACTGACTAGATATGATAGGAAACTAGAGTCTAGTATTAACTTACAAAAACAAGATCGCTTTGGGAAGTTCAAAATAAAATGGTGTGTAAACAGATAGGAGGGAATCTCCGATCGACTTACTTCGAAACCACTGTTCCGGACGAGCAGGATCCGGTCTTGCGGTTTCAAGATGGGAAAGCCAGGGATACGTTTAATAAACCGCACCATGTCAGTTAAACTTTCATTGAGCTGTTCGTGGAAAACTGCCCAGCAGGCCTGCCTAACAGATTGTGAGACCTCAATGGGCTGGTTCCACTGAAATCAAATTAGAATGGTGGAACAAAATCAGTTTAGCTGGAGTGAAAGGAAAATATATTTATGAACCACGCAGCACCTAGAAGGGTATGTCTGGATAAAAAAAATGTAGAGCCAAACGATATATGCTGGACGACACACACTTTTATGCAGATATCATCTTCACACTAAAGAGCAATGTCAGCATAGGCAATCCCACAGCATTGCTGTGAAACTTGGCTTGTTCACGTAGTATGATATTAAAAATAATTCTCCTTCACTGATGATACCGTCGTAACATCGCCAGTGAACGCGAAATCAATGCGTAAACAGAAATACGGTCGGACGGAAAAACCATAGCGATAAGCGTGCTCATTTGGCTAGACGGAACTTTGGTGTGAATGTCCGTCTTTTGTTCATGGCGCCATACATTTGAGCACAATCTGCGTTTAATCAACAGCCAAATGAACAGTACACGACGCAGCAGGAAAGTTGTAAGTACACGAGTTGATGCCGTATCAATTCTCCGGCTGGAGCCCAACGAACGGCGCTCAACTATGATTGGATACATCGTGCTGAATTTCGCCTGGTTTACACGTTTAGTGCTTGAATTTCTCATTAGTCGTAGGGGCCAAGCCGACAATATTGTAGTAAGTATAAAATAAATATGTACACACTGTGTACGTTCGGTGACCCTATTCCAACTGAATTCACACAAGTGAATCTCAACCGACAGCCACTGAACGTGAAATTTACGCGAATTGGTTTAAACATCGGGCAAATCGACTGGACAAGATTGGGTCAGAACAATGCGGCAGCCTGGGTACGGGACAGCATGAAAGGCAGTAAAAGATACGAACACGACAAAAATAGATTGAAGCAAAAAAGCGTTGCGTCAAAAAAAATGTGTGCTGATACGCGGTATGCTAGATCAGTGTTGATTGGACATCATCCGGTTGCTAGAACTAAGATGGCGATTGAGGGTCGAATCCATAACCGTGTAGTTAGTAGTTCATACCTTAACAATCGAGCTCTATCAGGTTGACTGTTGGCGCATTAGAAGCAAATGTCCAATCAAATTACAATTGCGGTGCCACCTGTACACCATCTGGCTGACAAGTTAGAAGAAAATAACGAACAGGCAAGAGAGGTGTGACTGACAGAATGCAACTGAGACTAACCGAAATGACACAAAAAACGTTGAAAAGCTAAAATACATTACACCCAAAGAGGAGGATTCAAGCTGGCAAACCGATGCATAACGACCAACAATTCTTGTCAGCGCTACAAATAAACGATCGTGAAGTCATAACAGCACAACTGGACTTCCTAGACTCAGAGGACACTCAGTTTGATACAGGATATGAATACAGATTCCTATGAGTTTCAGGCCACAGCTGACGACGCGACAGTAAAATTACCGAACGAAGTAAAATTCGAATTAAACATACAGATTTCGATCACCACAGTGTGCACGGATTCCATGATTGTACACCACAACATCCGAAACAATGCTGAAAGATTCTCGACGTTTCTTGAAAACAGACTGACAATCACTCGTGAAACACCTTTTCCAGAACAATGGTGCCACATCAATAGAAAACGCAGTCTGGTAGATACTGTGTCGTACCACATTTTTGCAGAAGACCATCAGAAGACTACGCGATGGTTAAATGGTCCAACGTTTCGCTAGGGAGATGAGACCAACTGGCCCAGCATTGCGAAATCGGTGGATGTGCCAACCGAAGTGCACGTCACCAACCACAGTAATGTTATTACTAGTGGTTTTCACGGAGCAAACACTTCCATTTCGAGGTTCAAAGAAAAGTGTTCCTGGATCAGGCCGTAGAGCATCTTTGTATGGTTTCTAAAGTACGAGCGACACTTCCAGACTGGGGACAACATACAGAGTGCATCGTAATCCCACCACCACCATCATCATCATCATCATCATATCAGCCATGAGCCTGACCAAAAGGTACTGTGGCTCGGGCTGCCGCTCACCTCAACAGTGACGTGGAATATGGTATGGATGCAGGTACGCCATTGACTGCGACACGCCGCCATCTCGGATAGCGTCTCTAACCAGCGGTTTGAGTGATCACGAGGACCCCATCCAGCGAACCCAAAAATGCTTCGAATGAAATTATCCGCCCGGTACAATAACTTTTGCTCCCAAAAGAGCGTTTGATTCCAGCTGGTCTTAAATATGACCGTCGTCAAGCACTTAAACGTCAGGTGAATAGGATTGCGCAACGATCGTGTTTCAAAAAAGGAGGTGGGATGATAACTTATTCAGGAGTAGCAGAAGGCTATTTTTCCCGATTCGTGATTGTGCTGGTTGCCCGGTTGGTGAGACCGTGATTAAAGAAGATGGTTCTCTTATCGCCAGCTGGTCACGCCTACTTGGCGGATAGGTTGAAAATAGTAAAGAACAGTTAGGATGGCCCCAGTTAGGCCAAACAGACGACGGGACCCAAATAATCAGTTAGTGTTCCAGACATAAGTGGCTCTGGAGCTTAAGTGACCGAAGCGTAATAAGGTTCCCGGACCACACTACCCCTATCTCTTTTTTTCCATGGAGTTACTGATATAAGAACTAACAAAAACACACCAAACAGTTTGGGAAACAGAACAACCAAGATTCCTATCCGGTCGAGGGTGTACCGACCACATTTGTACCCTGCGACAGACCATGGGCTATCTGGGGTGTCTACGTTTCCACCGTAGGGTGAAAATGTATCTGCACGTCAAAAGAGCTTCCAATTTGTGAGGCCGACGGGCTCATTCTTTGGAACACGACAATCTTCCCTTCACGTATGTCCGAAAGTGCATTAGCCAACGGGTCACTAAATAAAAACGGCTGTCTGGCCACTCAGGACTAACACATTCCCGTCTATGAAGTAATCGTGTTCATGTTGAGGAAGTAGTCGGATTGAAAGACTAACAAAATCAAGAAGCAATCGACAACTGTTGATAGATTATTGTACGTGTGTGCTTGCATCCACCAGAAACAGAAAAACGAACTCGTCAAACTATGCACGCCACACTAGTGCAAGTGCTTATAAAGGTCCAATGTGAGGGACCGATACATTCATTTTGGCGCAAACGGCAAGGGCAACATCATGCCTAGGATTCACAGGCGACGGATACAGCTCCGGGGAAAACTATCCGAACTGGACGCGCAGCAGACAATATAGATATACAAAAAAAATTGACGATAAATCTTTGAATGTAATAGCGACAGTGATACATTAAAATAAGCCAGCAGATCAGCGACGTTGTCATGTCCATCAGACGATGACTTAGTGATTACAACCTTATTTTCATATATGGTGAGCACCATGTCACGGAATAACTGATATGTACAACTAGGTCAATTTACAGACGACCAATTGTTTTCGAACAGAACTAAGCTGGTTGTTAATCGTGCAGTCGTGGGCTCGAGGTCAGGGTTACCACAAGTGTCACTGTTATCAAGTCATGGATAACATGAAAGTATCCAACATGTTACACGTGACAGTATGAACAAGACAAATATACTTGTGATATGGTAGATGACGACGTAACCCACAAATAGTTTACCGAAAATTTATTCAAAGAAAATTTCAGTCAGCTAAACCAAGAAAAGTCTTGGAAAATGAAAGTGCTTACTACTCACTTCCCAGTCGTAGAATTCGAACAACTGAAACAAGGTGGCGTGATTGTCTAGCGCTATATCCGCTAGCCGTGGTTCGTTGCGGACCTCGTTGTAATGTTTTACATAGACTTGCATGAAGCTTGGTTTGATTAATCGCGATAGACGACGAGACAACACCTCGCCTTCGCTCAGTGTCGATAACGAAACTCGTCGTGCACACACTGGAGTAAGAGCGGTAGTGCTGGTAGAAGGTTTGGGGAGAATAGCCACAGGCAACCGATCATCTTTCAGTAGGGTCCGTGTGGTTTCTTTGCGGACATTCGGTGTTGAGACATTGTTGACGAGGGTCACGGGGATAGCGATCGAGATGGGGGTACTGGAATTAAACGACATGGGTTCCGTAACCATGTGGGAGGAGGAAAGTTGTTGGCCATTAACTGGGTCCCCATTAGGCTGCAAACAAAAGAAAACAAACATGAAAATGTCCAAATCATCAAAAGAATATTAACCTAACTCTTCCGGTGGTAGATTAGCCGGAAAAGAAAAGTATAAACAGAAACACTCACACAGGCTTGGATCAGAATGGCCGACTGGGATAACGGCTGCACAGGAATGGGTGCCAACGTTGAGGACACAGCAGAAACTGTGATGGACTTCTTTTCGGCAGGTTGGACAACTGTACAAGGTTCCATGGGTGAAGGAACTCGAGGGGTTTCGACTGCGGGATAATCGTCACCAGTGGCAAGAGGAATTGCAGTTTGAAGGGGATATGGCTGGTCAGCTGAAAGCGGATTACTTTGAGCTGAACCATTGGTGTCGTGAAAGAGGTGGATTTCGGTATTCAAGGGTTGTGTGGAATTGACAGCAACTTTTCTGACAGACACAGGCGTCACAACATTGTCAGAGACGTTCGGCAGTTGCACGGGATGCATCGAGACTATTTGTTGAGAGTTAATTTGTACCTATAGAAAAGAAGAGTATGGGTAAATAAAGATTACTTGACTTACGGATGAGGCGAGCCGTAAAGTGGGTTAAAAATGAATAAAAAAGAACTGACCTAATTCTAGTCGCGTACACACAGACACGCTGATGCGTGGTACACCGACACTTAATATAAAACCTCGTACGGGAATAGGCATAGGAACAAACGACATGGAATAGAAAGACTCGCACATACCTTCATCGACGCGTACGCGACTACTCAGATAAAATAATTTACTAGTCCTAGTACGCTATCAACAAACGTGAGCGCGAGCACGTCCTCCTGTCAATCATTTACCGGTACTTTGCACGGTTCATAAGGAAAGCACACTTCAAGTGGCAAGACTGATATCGTCAACCTGCTTATAACATTTGAACGGTTTGTGAGTTGACGCAGAGTAGAGCGATGCTAATACAATCCAGATCATGAAGTTTGTTGTCTGCCGGAGGCTCATCGTTGTCCAGACAGTCAACTCTGAATGCTGCGTACGAGATGTAATCCATCAGAAGATTAAAGGTTGGGAATGACAGTGAGCAACCAAATCGAAAACTGCAAGTGAGCAAAAATGTATATAACAGAGCCCCGTAAACGTCTGCTCACCTCAATTTCAATGTGCATACAGCTCGAATAAGCATCACATACTTATGGAGCATAACCTTTTTCGGATACGACTAATCTTAACCAATAGAACCCAGTGCTAATCGAATGCCTGAAATGGCTATCTGCACCCGTAATGGTGTCGAAATTTCTGGGTTAATTAGCATCAGAAATACTTGAACACAGCTTTACATCTCGTACCCAGGATTGCTGATCAACTGCCCGACGCTTGAACGACCCTGAAGGGATAACCTGCTTCTCGACAGAATGCGGCTGCAAACTGGATCCGTCACCCGCTTTCTGAACGTAAGAACTGGGCGATTTCAGAGATAACGCACATGTTCCATACGTTCGATTTAGTTGTTCATCGTGAACTGTGGTAGGGAAAAAAATATAGCGAAGGTGTTGAGCTCTTAAGTGCTGAGGCAAATGCTACAAAACAATGAAAATTACACATGAATGATTAAAATGTTGGTTTGATCAACGCACTGTACAGTATAAAAGGACAGATAGAGTTGCTTTAAAAAGACTCGTATGTAAGTTTCCGACAGCAGAACATTAAGTAAATACATAGACGTAATTTTACAGTGACATTCAAACCACTCACACCCACGGTGCCAAAGCATCAACCAAAAACAATTAGTGAAGTATCACAGAAAAAAGATAGGTCGAGGTTTTCGAACGGATTGATTTGATTGCTTTTAGCCATTTGTGCTCAGTGGTACACGTCGAGTGGGAGCTGACGCAAACGGGGAGAGGAAGCAATATGTTGAGTAGCGGAACCATAAACATGGAAAACAGCAATATGAGTGTAACACTGGTTCACAAGGACTTTTAATTATCATAGCCATAAGAAGAAACCATCGGTTTTGAGAAACACAGGAGAGAGAAGTGAGTTAATCTGTCAGATCCAGAAGTCTAAAGCAAAAAAAAAAAATATTAAGGTGTCTACATCTTACAAACAAACAACCGAATTGCAAGTAACGGTACGGTAGCATTTGCGCCGATTCATTAACCCTCGGCACTTCCAAAGGTACCTCAGTAAAACAATGACAATAACTAAGCCACTGGACACAAGTGGCCGTATATGCCTCAATTTTTCCAATCAAAGGTCAATTCGGTGGTGAGAATTCCAGTTCCAGAGAGAGATATACGGTCTACAACACCCAACGTATCAGCGACTACTTTCACTACCGTGTGCTAAAACGCTGATTGGTCATCTCCAACTTTAGGCCAGTGAGCCAAGTGTGCACAGTGTGTCAAACGATGGAATGACATTCATAACGAATGACGTTAGCATCTAAATCGTTATATTATCCAGGTTCGGAGAATAAATTTGATTGATTCTCACGGTCAAAGACCAATCTTCAAAGCCCTCGACTGTTCCCGTCGAGTGTGCGAGCAAGCCAGAAGTGTGTAGGGAACCATTGGTGCACGTAGGTCGATAAGCATGCAAACTAACAAACGTGATCGCATGTAGCATGCGGACGGCAGGGTATAATCTTTACGATCGTAAATACAATGCGAACAAGAATTTTGGGGGAGAGTTTTACATACCATACGGCAGGTAGACGAGTTATCCCCAGGTCACTAAATCCTTTGTGCGCAAAAAAGATTTTGCATGATCAGCGTATCTTCCGTGAATGACACAAGTCTCGGGTTTAAATTACGTAACAACACAGCGTATAATGTTGTTAGCACATTAAACGCGGGTCACTTTTCAACATAGGAATCATTGTGGAGCTTGAGCATGTCACACAGTTCACCATTAGTTTGTTTAGGACGGAAATGCCGGAAGTTAGCAACCTTGATAAAACCACTTTTGATGTGCAAGAGGTTTAGCAGGACACTGCAGACAGTTGACGTACTAAACTAGAGCGATGGCAATGTTTGCCTACCTGACATAGCCTGTGTCTAAACGGCCTCAAAAATACAGGTCGACCAACTGAGTCGAGAAACACAGTCAGTGTTGGCTGATTACACGGCGCTCTTCTAAAATTTAACGAAGAAATGAGATCTACACAACCTTGCCTCACACGGAAACTCGCTGGCTTGTCCATGGTTTGCTACTCAACCTGCAATAAGTCAACGGGATACAAATTACGGTAGGCGTTGGGCTACTTCCCCCGGGAGTCTTACATAAGACCCCATCTCCCTCCATAAACATGGGAGTCAGTAGACAGATAGGAGGGAGTTTAAACAATTATTCAAACTAACTGGAATACGTTAAGGCACCCATTAAAACTTCAAATAAGTTGGCATCTAGGCATTGGAGAATTCAAACAGCTTAGTATTTATCGTGCCCCAACTTATTGGGCTAAGATACGACGTGGTCACTGTTCGACTTAGCAAAGAGAAATGAGATCAAGGGCCCGTTAATCGGGTCGAGTCCGCCTCCCAAACCCACCGCTTTGACTCACCAATTCACTAGCTGAGAACGTTGGTGGGGATGACGGTTAAGCAGACTCAGTAATGTAGACTTCTGACTGTTAAACTGAATAATCAGCGAAGTGAGGAGGACTAGCTGAATGGGACAATGACTGTAACTAGCTGTGGTCTTGCGCTCACTTTTAACTCGGTTGTTCGTTCGCGACGCACGTCACCTACAAAGAATTAAGTCGCCTTTTTATCTAAACAAGGGTCTCATCGTCTCGCAGCAAAATGAGACTTAGGCGTCGGTATCAACTAATGGTTGTATTGCTGCCGACCGTGATGATTAGGGGAAGTCGAAATGATGGACACAGGCAGTGCTCATAAATTATTTGGACCGCCGAATATGACAAGCAAACCTGGAACATACCTTTCGTGATTCGGTCTAGAGTGCACGGACCGCCAGCCAGCAAATTCAACGTATTGTCCAAAATTGACCATTCTTTTTTGGCACGCTCGCTCAATGAACAACCCCATTTTGCCAAAGCGGTTCCTGTGGCCTTGGCAATACGGCAATTTCCACAACAAGTCTTCGTTGGTGGCGGACGACAAGTGCAACTTTTGCGACAAGCGCTAAGATCCTGAGATCGGAGAATAACGATATTGAAACCATTGAAGCCATACTAGTGGTGAAGTGACAAACTGTAACACTATCTGACTGCTCAAACATGTACAAAAGTGAACGGCTATTTTATGGAATCCCGTTCAGCTATAAGCCAGCCATATCGGGTGACTGACGTACAAAATATAAACTAAAAGCAAGAAGATAGTGGAAAAGCAGCACATGCAGGGTTCGCAAATTTCGCTCAACTAATGATCGACCAACAATGACAACCCAAGAGTGTTATAAAATGGTAAACATTTCTTCACAGAGCATCAAAAACTCACATTTTCACACGGCCAACAAAAACAGTTTCCACCTATACAACGGATGATTGAACAATTAAGCAACGAATAAACAGACAATTAAAGCTAATAAATAAGCACCGTATGGTCCGAGGAAATAAAAGACAAGAGTAAGAAACCTGTAACAAATAGATCACGTAATAAGTAAATGAACACGTTACACCGAGGATTAAATGAAGCTTCCCACGAACAGTCGTATATTAAAAAACGAAACTCAGAGGACAGACATCTACACGAATCACAATAAACGGAGCCTTCAATGAACACTTACATCAAGCATGTGGTGAAAAAAAGCTTCACATTTGGGACAAGCAGCAATATCCGCGTGCACATTTGCAGTGTTCGTCTGACAAACAGCACAAGGTCGCAAACAAGGGGGCGCGCTCACGCTTGATGTTGAGACTCCTTGAATCAAAGGTAATGCACCAGGCACTTCGGCAGGAGCCATTCGAAATAGACGCACGATTTGAGGCTGGTCAGTGGAAAAGTTCTGTGGCTGGAGTGGTGCCAGTTGTATGACGTCTCCGGTAAAATTGAGCACACTGATCGGTCCAGCGATGTTATTCACCTGCATACTTGCAGCGCTTACAACTGTAGGGGTGGATGTATCAGATGTGGCCACGGAGGCTGGAAAAGGGAAAAAAGCTGTTAGCATGTATGCGAAAAAACACCACTGCTAATGATCCTGAAACCTGAAGACGGGAATGTCCAAGTAATGCTTACTAAATCATCAGGCACTACGCCTATGTGATGTACGCAGTTCAATGTGCATCGAGTAGGACCCAGATTTGGACACTCAAATATGAATGTGAAAGTCGGAGGCACCCAGACTGAACTACGTGCTCAGTTCTGGGGAAGATCAGCATGAAGAGAAAAAGGCAAATGGTTTGGACATACAATAAAACACCAGTTATAACCCAAATGTTGTAAAACGGAGTATTGAAAACAAACGCTTAGTTAGGACCGTAATACCAAGATAGGAAAAACAAAAGTGAATAAAACCGCGTGAACCATGAAATTGGTCGTATTGCACGGACAAATCGACCGTCGACACTCCTTAACCAGAATGCGGCCAACAAAATCAGCGGTAGCACGTGACAGTATCAACCGAACAAATTCCGGACAAAACAGCAGTTAAGACAAAACTAGATGTAGTTTCGGAGGTCATCACCACAGACAGCAATACATCAGTGGCTCACATCAATGTTTCACTGGCACAAAACCACGAAGAAGAGGCAAATCCCGTGTAGAAAGAGGAGGCATTTAACTACCGGAAGTAACCACGACTAGCTTCAATCAGTTAACAAGATACCTACAACTTTCAAAAAAAACAACCCAGGAAAAAGTGAAAGTGAGCCGTCATCAGCTATGACTACCAGGAGGAATGGTCCGATTAGCTTCTAATAACTCCGAGGATTTCTCCGAGATCCAACGCTTGTTCGTCGCAAGTACCCCCGTGGGGCATGCTAAAGTACCTGCTTCATAAATGGCCTGTAAGACTTGGAACCAGCAACCATTAGAATCTTCGGAGTGAGAACTACTAAGGCAGCTTTCTAAGCTGGTTTGGTACTTATGCTTACCGATGGTAAAGCCAATTTCTCAACAGCCAGTCGTTGCTGTCGGTGGGGTCGTTGCCCAGCAAAAGAACAAAACGACAATGTACCAATGCATGATCCGAATCCAAGTATGTGCTCCAATAAGAACGACAGTCCTGAATGAAACCCCGCGCCATCTATAACTAACAGCTATGAGGTCTATTCCAGACCAGGCCTGATTCGGAGAAGGTGGACACAAAGTATAACAATAACATACACGATGCCTAAAACCAGTACTGGCTAAAAATAGATTATGCTCAGCGCACAGCTGCAACAATCGCCCGCCATTATCCGAGCATGTGATATTATCTCAAACCTGCACCTAAACGAAACTCGGCCTCACCAAGGCGGCCGACCTGAGCGTTCATATCTCCGGCCAATATAAGTATGTCAACCATATGTCGACCGAAGGAGAGCGACCATTTCCGAGTAAAACGTGTTTTTGATGCCGACGTCACTATAGTCAGTTGCAGCATAGGCAGACACAATCAGAAGATATCTGAAAATTTTGCATCTAGAGCTGGTCAGTAACAGAATCTGCCAAGCGGACATCATAACATCTGCTGTTAACAGGAATCCAATCTACCAATGCGGCTGCGACCGTCATGTTAAAGTCCATATCTACTCCAGCCTGACCGGTAGTGGCGGCCATGGAAGCACCCGAAGTGTATAACCAGTATCGGGTAGACAATGCGGGTGCTGTTAGTTCCATACGTTGACTACTGTCATGGATTCTAGTCTCTGAAATGTAGCAGACGTCGACATTCAACACGTTTGGCGTTCGTGAGATAAGCGGCCTGTGAACCTATCTGTTTCAAATTGCGAACGTTGAAAGCACCTATATTAATTCATATTCTTGGTCCAAGCAAGGGACGAGGGAGGCCTGAGGCTGGATGGTAAGAGATGAGGCTTACTGACACAGGGCTACTATGATTACCAATATCCGTTGTGGGACCTGTAGTAATTACTAGAAATGGGGGTCGAGAGGAGGCTTGAGAGCTAGATTGTATAGAACAGTGGGGAGGGGCATCAGCCAGTTGAGCCAAGTGTTCGCCTATTCACCCTGCTGTACGCAGTGCATAGGGCGACCCGGTTTATACTGCGAGACGACTGATGCAACATAGAATAATTAGTATTGTGAATAATCATGGTTATATGTGGATTGCGGTACTGCTAGGAAGCCCAAAACTAGATTGGAGAACGATTTGGGTTCTCAACCAAAGCCTTTGGCTCAAAAGCCTGTACCGGATGGCAGAGGGCGAAAGGTAGTGTGCCAAAACTGGTACTTTTTCGGAAAAAGATGCCAACCTTCTTCCAACCCCCAACCTGGAGGACCAGGAGACTGTGGTTTGTCAGATCCTCTATCCCATTGGCCTGCTTGGTGTGAGTGACTCTGGCAATGTGGTCGTCAGACTGTCCAATTTAGCTCAATAAGTCATCGAGATGCGCAAGCGGTCACACCATGTCGAGACCCGGTCTTATCGCGACCACGTTTCGGACGTGAAACAGTATGAATCCCGAGTGTCGATGGAGGACCGCAAGAAATCGCTTTAAACCAACGGAACGGCGGAAAATACACCGTTTCGCATATATGATACATGGACAACTGATTTGGGCGCTGCAAAACTGACAGACGAGCAGAAAGTGAAACAGAGCAAAATGGTGTGCAAACGGTGAATCAGAAGTAACCATTGGCTGGGATATAACGAGTTGATTTGTCCAGCGTTAAGAGGTGCAGCGAAAAAAGATGGCCGAATTGTGCACTAGGGACAACAAATAACTGAACACAATGAAGAGCATTCTTTGCTAGCGCAGTGGCAAACCGGCGCAATATGTGACACGGACAGATGAAAACGACACTGAGAAGTAAAGTTCGCTTTCACTAGGTAAATCAATACAAATGATGTTAATCCGGTAAATCAGTCTTTGGCTAGAACTGTCAGGATTTATAACTGCCAACCGACCCGAGGTAGCCTGAAAAATGCCGCTATTTCAGAGTTATACAGGAAGTAACGAAAACCATCCAAGTGATGCAGTGAAAAGCACAACGACGTTACGTAGTCGACTCAGACACATAGTTCATGAACATCATAACCTACTTGGGTATTTGCTGGGTAGAACCTTTGACACCATA
>LOND01003713.1:28474-41517 GCA_014220965.1 Paragonimus kellicotti
ACAACTTTCAAAAAAAACAACCCAGGAAAAAGTGAAAGTGAGCCGTGATCAAGCTACACAGCTTCCTCACGGGCTTCACTGTCCCGAGCTTCAGTGAGTCGACGAAGTGTAATGGATGCCAGAACCCTAGTAATTACTAGGGTCAAGCTAATCCCCTTTGGTTTTCGCAAAAACCCCGGACTCCTTTCTTGAATATGGGAACTATTATTCCAGTGGCCCAAGCACAAAAGGGTGCCTCTGTGGTTCACACACGTTGAAAAAAATGAGCCAATTCCTCTACTACCACTTCTCCATCTTATTTGGAAAGTGTCAGCACGAGGTTATCTGGGCAAGCAGCCTTATTATGTTTGAAATCCGAAATTGCCATGCGAACCTCAGTCTCAGGTGGAGTCGCTGACAAGTCTATTGACATACAAAGTGGTGTGTGACGGCGACACACGGTAGAAGCAGGAGGACAGCTAAATTAACTCTCAGTGTTCCGCCCGCAGCCCTAACTTTCTGGACATATTTTAAATGAATGTGCAACCTGTCTTGCTGATAGCTATACTGACAGACGGTCGCCTGGGATCAGTAGCACGGATAGGCCTAAAACGTTTGCCGGTGTTCCCTGAAGAAAACGTAATCTCCATTTCCTCCATTAACCAAGCCTCGCGATCAGAATTTGGCTACGTTTCAGTCCCCTATGGTTATCTCTCCCAGACTTGTTATATGAACTACCAGGAGGAATGGTCCGATTAGCTTCTAATAACTCCGAGGATTTCTCCGAGATCCAACGCTTGTTCGTCGCAAGTACCCCCGTGGGGCATGCTAAAGTACCTGCTTCATAAATGGCCTGTAAGACTTGGAACCAGCAACCATTAGAATCTTCAGAGTGAGAACTACTAAGGCAGCTTTCTAAGCTGGTTTGGTACTTATGCTTTACCGATGGTAAAGCCAATTTCTCAACAGCTAGTCGTTGCTGTCGGTGGGGTCGTTGCCCAGCAAAAGAACAAACGACAACGTACCAACGCATGATCCGAATCCAAGTATGTGCTCCAATAAGAACGACAGTCTTGAATGGAACCCCGCCACCTATAACTAACGGCTATGTGGTCTATCTGAGACCAGGCCTGATTCGGAGAAGGTGGACACAAAGTATAACAATAACATACACGATGCCTAAAACCAGTACTGGCTAGAAAATAGTTTGTGCTCAGCTCACAGCTTACGTATGGACCTCGCAGTGTGTCCGAGCAACGTTAATAGTCGTACACCTTTTATACCATCTAAACCACAATCGAGTCCTTAAAACGAAACTCGCAGGCTTCAATCAAAGCCGGGCCGGACCCTGAGCGTTCAGATAATCTTCGCCGCCAATATAAAGTATGCTCGACCCAAATTGGTCGAATCCGAAGGAGACGCGAGCTCATTTCCGCGCTAAAAGTGTTTTTTGATGCCGTACGTCACACTATAGTCAGTTGCCAGCATAGGGCAGAGACACAATCTAGAAAAGATATCTGAAAATTTTGCATCTAGAGCTGGTCAGTAACAGAATCTGCCAAGCGGACATCATAACATCTGCTGTTAACAGGAATCCAATCTACCAATGCGGCTGCGGAACTTCCGTTCCTCGTAAAGTCCTACTCTACTCCAGGCCCTGACGCGTAGTGGTCGTACGAGCCATGGTAGGAGCAACAGTGTATAACGCTCGTTCGAGACATACACATAGTCCATGAACATCATAACCTACTTGAGTATTTGCTGGGTAGAACCTTTGACACCATATATTTGGATTTACACATCGCGTCAACATAAAACACTAGACACAAATTAAACGCAGATCCCTTCTTTTGCTTATCTCTAAGTCAAAGCTGCCTTCTCCACACGGTTATGTAGCAATCAACCGTCAGTGATTTACTGCGGTCGATGAGAATGATGACTAAACTGTATAAGTTACGTGCAGGGGTAGAAAAACATCCGTACAAAATAGGATTGCCTACAAAGCAAACTGCAGCTTTTACGCAACAAGGCGTTTGTTGCAACGCAGTGTTCATCAAGTCCCAATATCTGCCATCCTTTCCCAATCGTCAGCAGGTGTCCAAGACTTACAGAAAACCCATTCGGTATCCATGTATGCACTCATTGTTCACATGCACCGAGCGTCAGTCGCCACTGTTTGATAGGTGAAATAAAGTGGACGTTATAGGTAACAAACGGAACAGAATACCGGAGACTGTCGTCAGCATTACACTTGAGCCAACCAGGGCTGACGGGAAAGAGCAACCAGAAACAGTTTGACGATAACTATGAGGCCAAGCCTGCTCTTGAGAGTGACGTGAGAAACCACTGATGCCAGAAATAGGCACGCTTGTCGTTACGCCTCATTACCGTTTTGGTTTTCGACTCGATGGCCGAATATGCAACTTTCTGTGTTCATATTTCACTGATAACAAGATGGCAAGTGGGTTGGGTAGAAATAAGTACAGATGAAAAGCCAGGCACGACGAAAGAAAAATAAATGTTCACTGCGTTCACAAATGTGGACTACAGCATAGTGTTCTACATGTGTGTTCTACAGCACAGTATTCGGGGATAAACATAAAAACGACAGAGTAGTTGTTATCAAGCCCCATGAGGACACGCTAAATCTAAAGATGAATATAACCAACGTTTGTGAAGTTCGTGAATGTTCAATTTAATAACAAATTCCGGCGAGTAGGTATGAAACTGGAGTGAAGGTCCTTCGAACATCTACAAACCTTACCAGCGATGAACCGTCTACTCGATGCCCACAACTATATGGAAGGGTTACCAACCCAATCTACCAAATGTACGCCCGGAACACTTGGAACTGAAGCGTGTTGCCTGCACTACCTGGCTGGAACGCGATGATTACACAACAATAAGAATGTATGATGAAGCAACCAGTTACCATACCTGGTGCTCATGAACATGCCGAAGGTCTAAAATATCTTAACCCAACACACGATCGTTCCTGTCTAGCAGATGCCCTAAGTAAGAGCAATGGCAAGCTTTTTATTAGAAGATTACATACCGTATGATAAACGGAATCCTAAAAGCCAAATCACCGGAACTGATGAGTATTAGTTGGGCAAACAAGTGATGTTTCTATTCGAAAACGTTCCAAACTAAAACGACCACCACGGGCATCCTTAGCGGTAAAAAAACCGCCGCGTGTCTGCCATCGAACAGCCTGCTTTTCAATCCAAATGAGGAAGCCTTTAGCAGATTTCGAACAACTGGAAACGGGGCGCCAGATAAGAAGGGTTTAGAAGTGAGCATAGTTCAGGGAACCAATTAAAAATTACCGACAGGGACTGTTTTTGGTCCATATATGTATCACCGTCTTTCGACAAACCTCACCCATTCAAATTTGTTTATGATTGTAATGTGTTTCCATTTACTTAAGGTGGGTTCGTATTTTTAGACATTTTACTAACAAACTTGTGTAACTGCATACACACTTTTCTCCCTTACCAAAAAGTGAAGTATAGATGTGACGCTTGAAGTGACGCGATGGACGCTCGCCGTTGTAGTAAGAACGACAAGCATCAGTTCATCTTAGTTTCCATGCAAATTTACGAAGAGTTGTACATGCACTGCGTTCAAGACAAAATGACGCCATCTATTCAGCATAGTCCCAGAAAGGTTGCTTTAAACCCTACTCAACAGAACACCTTTTAGACACCTGTCAGAATCATTGCTGAACAGCCCAAATAAAAACACGACCTTGATGGAACCTGAACCAAAGATACATCAGACGCACGGCTTATGAACTAAAGCAGAACACCGGGGAAGTCGAGCTTTCCCAATAACCGGCCAACCCCCTAACTAATGGAGTACACCAGTATAAGCAGTCAAAATTGCTGAGTTTTAACGGCAATCGTGTTATTCCCTCACGGAATTCCTTTGTTGCTTCATCATCAAAGGCGACCAATGCTTGGTGTCGTGATGATCAAGCTGTTAAATTAATTTGGATTCAGTTTAGACATGAAAAGAAACGCGTAGCAATCATGCACCTAAATTGTTTGTTTGTTACGCGTTTGTTCTCATGAGTTAGATCCATCAAGTCGCCGAGCCAACGACTTGAATTAAGTGCTGTCGACAGCAGTTATAAGAGCGTTCCGTGTTCGACCAGGTTCCAGATTACCGTCTGTGTTCTGCTCAGGTTGTTACTGACACTTTTGATTTTGGTAGGTCTCATGCACATGAAGATCGTCAACGTACCACCAATGTACGTCGAGAAAAGCTGGACGAAGTTCTACATGTAGGCAAAAAAATGTAAACATGAATTGTACATTAGTGGCAGACGTTGAACGAGCAGACAAAGCGGATGCCCATTATGGACAAACAAACAAACCAGCGGAGATAGGCGGCGGGAAAACCTGTATATCAACCAAGGGCAGTCAGACCGCAGACCGAAGAAACCTTACTGAAAACAGATGCAAAATGTACCCGAGTAAAAAATAACACGATGTTCAGTTTAACTCATAGAAGAAAAAACGTACGGTGTCATGAACCTACTTGTTAAATTCTTCAAAATTGCCGGGCGTTTCCGAGCCGGTTCCAACGACGTCACCGCATGGATACGTGGCTGCTGGCACTACAGGAAAATGGGAAAAAATGAAATTCGTGTACATCAAACTACAGCGAGCCAAAACAGTGGGTGCAAAACGACGCAGTTAACCTACGCCAAACAAGCCGTTTGCTGCTGCATGAAGGGCTAATAGAAGACACGGTCGATTATTTAGCACGCCAGTAACAGACACAACTTGTTAATTCAGAGGCCTGAGTTCACATCATGAACTATTAAGCAAAACAGCGTGCGAAATCATTGTTGCATGTGCACCCGAGGACATCATGAAAGTCTGGTGCAAGCACTTTGGTAACCTGCTAAACCGTCCTGCTATCCACTGATTGGAAGACTGTGAGTCGCCCGCCACAACAAGATGCCAAAGCTTCACCTGGACCGCTGCCGACGCCGCTGATGCAGCTTCCCAGTAAACAAACCGGTCAACAACTTCCATAACTTCATTATCTAACATTAAATCTACGTAATCACAGCAATCTTGCAGAAGCACTTTGAGGCTGCAAAGCGCATTCCGAAGTACTTAGCAGAACGCGAAATAACGTTTAGCATTGTTTGTGTTGCACGAAAGTTGTCAAAAAGCAAAATCTTATCTGCATAATCAAGATAAGTCTTCCGCCAGACAGGAGGTTTACGCCAACTAATCAGCACAGGCCGGCTGGACACAAAGACCTCACCAACAGGCCTCCAGATCGTATTCCTTCAGATTTACGTGATGTGTGAGTAAAACCATGGGTGGTACGGCGCAAGCCACTCGTAACAAGTATTATGCGCAGGCGTCATTTGGCTTCGGTCATGTGACAAGTTAATCCGAAACCGATGTTGCCAACCGCGTGTGTGCATCATGGTTATTATTGAACCTTATTTTCCCACACCGTTATTGAGGTAAACAAAGATAGTCTGAATCACTTTATCGCCAGGACTGTCGGTTAGACATGGTGGTCGTTAGGCTGTATTTTAGTGTTTGCCTATCCCTACTTAATGAGCCCTGAAAGACAGAATCGCGATTTTGTAGAAGTGTACCACCACCACAACTTCAGAAAGATAGGTAAATTCCATCTACAATACTGACAATTGAATTCTAAGGTGGTATCGATGAAAGCCTTTACAATGTAAAGGTTGCCATGAAATTAGCAAATTGTGGCGCAGAGATAGCTAGCCTGGATTGAAGAGAGAGGATTAAAGTAGTCATCTGAAGGTACCCAAACCATCCTGAATCCATGGCAGGAGTGGCAAAAACCTGCATTGAATTCAATTACCCTACTGAAGCTTTCAGCTTCGTCACGCGATAACCAGGTTATTACTAACAGGCTACATAGGTCTGAAAAGATGAACGCAGGATTCCACGAATTCTCATACATAGCGTCTAGGTGGAAAGTCGACGTAGATGACATATGAGGAAGTCAGACAGTTTGTTTGGATAATCGTCAATGAACACTGATGTAGCTGACAGGACGGAAGAATGAGTGAGAAATTTGCCACTCAAAACAAACCGACAAAAACGCCTCGTTAAGATTAATAATACAACCGAATCTAAACACACGAATTGTTGTTTGCACGTTTTGATGTAAGCTAATCGCGCAGTGTTATATCATGGCCGACATCATGCTCATTATTAGTATTGCAATTACAGTAGTACTGTAGGAGACACAAATGTGACGAATTTTAGGCAGTAAATGGTCCTTAAACAAACCTGGGAAAACTGTCCAGCACATGAACGGTTCACATTTGATTTCAGTAAAACATGACAGGGGTTACATAGCATTTATGTTCGTCTGTGCAAACTGTTTGGGGGCCGCGAGTTAGAACTGCAAGCTGAGTTAAAGATGAGGGTGCAAGCAGACTTATATTCACTCAGCTTATTACCCAGTTACAACTAATTTGCATCGATGTCCCAGCAAACAAAATGAAAATAGCCTGGAGAAGTGAGAAAACCACACAAGAATAAGCTAATTGATGAAGAAAACCAGTTTTTTGGATGAAAGGACTTACAACATAAACGCTATTGATCACGAGTCTAATTAGGTTTGGTGGCACCATCCACTAGAAGTGGTGTCAATCCTTCGGATCCCAGTTTGAAAACCGGAAATGCCATGTTGAAGCAAGTCTCAACGTCGATGTAGTCATGCCCCAAACGTGGATCAAACACCGATCATCAGACTATCACTTTCATCCCAAACAAACACGTGAAGAGTGCACGTGTCAAACGATGGATTGGCATATGCTGGACTGAATTAATGGAGCCCGTGAAATGAGACAGCTAGGCTAAGTAGTAAACACTGTCCGTCACAAAAATATGCAAGTAAACCTTGTTGTTGTTAGCGCGGTGTTCCCACCAATGGCCATTAATTCTTCAGAGGCACAAATAGTCGCAAATAAGTATGCTTTGAACACCCAGGTTTTTCAACTGTATAAGAGTTATCTGTTGATTCAGTCAATTCTCAAAAGAAAGACGAGGGCAAAGATAGCGTTACACATAGGTTGACAAACACCATCCAGGCGTTGACCATACGATCGTCGATCTCATCAGACAAAACAGTAACGCTGACACAACTCTTAAGGTAGATAAACTTATTAATCACCTTCAACAGCTCATTATAACGAACGAACAAGGGAGCGGGCTGCTGTCTTTCGACAACACCTTGCAATTGGCAGAGGCAAAGTGTATACTAAACTTACGTGCTGAAATCTTCAATTTGCATGGGATGCTTAGAGCTGACTGTGAAACAACTCAGACTGACGTAATGTCATAAGCACACTAAGTTGCGAAGTGCCGTACCTGGAAACAGTCCCACAAGCCTGTTAACAGAGTACAAGTAACTTAAGATTTTGCCTAGCACAAAAGTGAGTGTGGAAGAAAAGTATGAAGGATCCAGATGTGCTCTACTGAGGTTGTACTTTACTGGGTTGGTAAAAAACTGCCACAAGGCTTACAACCAATGGTGAAATCGTAATGGATAAGGTAAACCAGGATGAGGTACAATGGCCGTCCCCACCGTCACGTCTGAAAGTAGTATACACATTAACAATTAACTATGTACATTGCATTAGAAACAATAATTACTACCTGGATATCCAAACTGACAGGTGCCACCTTCCTGCCGACGGTCCTAAAAGCTAGTTTCGGAGCACTTTGGAAAACCGAGGATGATTCGGTCATCTGTAACATAGTAGAGAACAATTTTAAAAAAATGAAGACAGCCGAAACAGAAAGTCAAATCCAAATATCTAGATGAAATAATGAACTTATGGAAGCTGTTAAGACGAGAACTACCGTATTACAACCGGAGTGAATACTACCCGAACAAAGATACCTTAGAAACCAGAACCGACTACCACATTAGTAACACTTGACGTAAACCAGGGCTCTCTCAGGCTAGTGCATCTATGAGTAACATGTATCATTTGTGAGTGAGCAGATCAACGATGACATCAAATGGACTACAATGCCGTTTGTAAGCACAAGGCAAAGGGAAGATGTGAATTTCCACTTGTGGACGGATTACCCTGCATCTGTACACAGCTGAAAACACGGCCAATTGGAACAGATATATTCACTGATTATCCGAATTTGAGTGTTTTTGCTCGAGCATAATTGTTTGTGCATAATGTAATCCCAGTCTGAGTAACCAGATTGCTACACAATGAACGTAAACTCCGGCCAGCGACTTCGCTGACTGGGAAAAGTACTTCGGAATCCATTCCACCGCTTGGCTGGTACAGCTGTTTGAAGAATCCGAAGACGGCGTGGCGGCCAGATATTGATCGAGCACCAAAACACAACAAATCCGATGTTTGGACTTACTGTCATTCACTCAACGTCCTTATCCACCAGAAAACCTAAAGACCCGCAATACATATAGCTACACTGACAGATAAGGCACAGGATCTTAAACAGTGGTGGTTGTAAGGAATATAGCACATTTTGAATACACACGTTTCCCAGTAGTATAGATATATATAACAGTTATGGACTATGTGTAGCTATTGGACAAATAAGGTACATATGTTCGGATCTACCGTGAAAAGGACAAGGCTCTTATTCGCAACTCACTGCAGTTTCACACGTGCATTGGTTGGACCTTCATTCACACAAAGTGAGTGAAGCGACATTTTACTGTTGGCAATATTATCTGGTTCTCGGTGACGGCCGATAGCTTGACCACCGTTGCACACTGCATTAACCATCTCACTTCACTCGGCGTAATTCCGTTAGACTTGGTACATACAATGCGAGTTGGCGAAAGGAAGTGCAAAGACATGGTAATGGCCTAAAGCTTTGGGTTAACAATGTTACAATAAATTGGGCTTCGTTTCCGGACGTTAAGACAAATCCACTAGCGTCCACTCATTTACAATTATGTAAGACAACTGATTTGATGTCGGGCGGAAAAATAAACGGAAGGGACCTGATAACTAAAAAGAACTATCTCTACTTGAACATTCGAGATCAAAGTGTCTGCACCCTGCAAACAAACAACCGAGCTATAAGTGAAAGTAAGACGTCATCAGTAAGACAGCTTCCTTACGGCTTTCACTGTCCCGCGTCAGTTAAGCGCATTCATCTTCACAAACTTTCAGTCAAACACGGCAACATGCACGTAACTGAACCCGGTTGCCCCCAACCCCAACTAAAGCCTTCAGCCACCGACTCCGAGTCGCGAAGGTCCCAGCCTGGAAGACGAACACGTAGGTGACTGATTTCACTTTTCCATACAAGGTAATCATCTGTCCACCTCACACTTTAGACCAGCCGGCCGTGACATTCACAAAGCGCCCGGTGTGGCAGACGACCAGCTAGTATTTTAGTACACGGCTCAAAGATTTAGGTTTGTGCATACTTGCAGAATGAATAAGGGATCTCGCTTGTTACTACTAAACACTCGTTTCCAAACAACCACGATGCTTGTCCGTTGGTGCGAACGACCGAACGCAGAGATCGACTGCCAGAGAAAGGGAGACGGTTCACGTCGTCGACTCTGACTGACCGAGTTTCGCAGCTGTAAAATAGAACAGTCCGCAGAGTCGTCTTATATACGCAACGCTTTAGTCTCGGAGATGCCTCTCTGTCGCCACAGATATCCTAGATTAGTGAATATCACCCTAGCCTCGAAGATACCGGCTTTTATTTCTCCTTATGTTCCTGCCATTGACAACACAATTCCCCAGGGATACAAGCCGATGAACTTCACTATCAAGCATTGAATCTACGTAGTCACGTCGAACTTGTCAAAGTACTTTACAGTCTGGGACTGCGAAGCGCATTTCGAAATACCTGACAGAGAGCGAAGTAACATCCTGCATTGTTTGCATTACTTAAAAATCGTTAAACAACATTCATCACCTGTATACGCATGATCAAACAGTATTCCGTCAGACAGGAGGTCCACACAAGAACGTTGACAGTGCCGTAGACAATCCTCTATTATTTCGTTTATGACGAAATTAATCAGTAAGGAAGGTGGATAGCCTTGAAGTGCGCTGCTGGTGGTGCTGAAACTGAAGTATGCGAATGAAACGCCGAGAGTCTGCTCACATACTTGTTTAACACACTAGTATGTTTGAACGACTCTTCAGTTGTGGGTCGATCGACTGAACAGAACACATCTTTATAGCCGAGAAAAACGGCAGTTGTTGGCCGACGGCAAGTAAGACGCCGCTCCAGAATGTAGCGAAAAATGAAACTTCGACCAACACATCCTGGTACGGGACAACATCCTGCCTGTCTTTCACTGATGGCTGCTTCCGAACTGCAGTGAGTTGGCGAAGTAGAATGGAAACCAGAACCCTGGTTAACTGGGGTTAGACTAATCCCTTCATGATGTTCGCAAGAGCTCCCGAACACATTTTAGATGGGAACTAGTATCGGGCGACTCAATCAGAAGAGTGTTCCCGCTATCCACACAAGTTGGAAGAACTGCGTTAAGGCCCTTACTAATGTATTTCATCATTTTGAAAAATGCCAGCACGTGATTATCTGAGGCAGCAACCCTGTTGTGTTCGAGAAAAGAAATGAAATAGCACACCTCAGTGCTTGTAGATGATTCTGAAACTACACACCAGGGCACTAAATTGAAATATTGTGGCGGACACTGCAGAAACAGAAGGCCATCCCAATCGGCCCATAAAATGTTTTAATTAAAAGGGTACTTGTTAGGTATCTATGCCGTCCGCTAGTGTTCCATCAAGCAAAAACGGTTACCACTTCACCAGCTTTTCCCGCAGATTAAGCCTCACGGCTGACGTCCACTTTGCCAATCAGTTTCCTGCGGATATCCTCTTTAAAAACGTTATAATTATCATGAAAAATATTTCACCTGACATAACAACTCTAATGATTTTTCTGAGATATACTTTGTTTAAGTAGCAAACCACTGTGTCGAACACTATGGTACCTGTTTCATGAAGGACCTGTGATATTTAGGTCTAGCAGCTGTTGAGATCCTTGAAGCCAGAACTGTTAGACCTGAACTCTGAGCTACTTTGGAACACATACTTTACTGGTGCCCTGGCCGATTTCTCAACAGACAACCATTACGGTCGACGGCGCAGTTGCCTAACGAAAGTAAATACGAAACAACGTTTAAACGCATGATCCGAATCCAGGCATGTGCTCCATTAAGGGCTACAGTTCCGAATAAAAACTAACAGCTGTGTGGTCACCTGAGGCCAGGTATAATTCGGAGTAGGACACCAAGGATAGCAATGACGACCACGAGGTTTAGAACTATAGCTGGTTAAAGTCTGTTACTAACACACAGTTGCAACGACCGTCAATGATACCGGTCCAAACAAGAAGGCCGACCTGGATGAACATACTTCCGGTCAAAATGTCTATACCACAACAGGTCGACTGAAGGCGTACAATTAGACGTCACTGTAACCGACGATGACGTGTTTCTTTGTTCACTCCTAACCCCGGTTTTGAGTGAAGTCTTCATACTAATATTAGCTACCTGACTAACTGGTATGACTACGTTATATTCTCACCATCTGACGCCACATGTCCGTCGACTACCTCCATCGGATTACTCCATTGAATGTACGTCTAATACTATTCACGACTGCACTTGCTTGTTATTTATCGCAGAATCAACTAATAAATGTTAGGGTAAGTAATGTAAATATAATGCCGTCGGTTTTTACGGACACAAATTACACCATATTCACCACTGCTCAGATAGTAGGACGCATTATATATATATATATATATATATATATATATATATATATACTTCCATATAACGTAAGTGATAAGGACGTACACGTCACTACTTTTCTGTGGGATCACGTAAACCATTATCGCATGTAGGATTACTTATATACAGTTCGGGCCGTTTACATGAAGTCAAGCAGATCCTTATCATGTTCATCGGCAATTTTCCCGCATATCGTAACATTATCGATATATGCAAATGTGTCTGAAAGCTCAACCTTCATTATTAGCTCATCGACTATGCACTGGAATGCCAACGCAAATTGATACCGATTCCCACAAGCCACAAATGTATGGTTCGCCTTCATTCTTTAATCGTATCTGGTGATATGCCGTTTCTAAATCTACAGTGCTGAACATCTCATATGGTGCAATTTAGTTGACTAGTTCATCAATCTTTGAAAGTGGATGTATCCATGAAATTAAATCCGTTGGCCGTTTGACTGTAATCAATAACCATTCGTTTCTTCTGGCGTTCGTTTGGGGGTAACGGAGACTTGGGCATGCCACGTGGAATTGGACGGTTCGATCACTTATTCTCTGGGCAACCGATCGATTTAAGTTCGGATGGATCATTCTTCATCGCGAGAATGGATCTATGCAGTAGGCTTGCAACCGGGTGAAAGATTGCGAAAACAAAGAGGGCGATGAAATGCGAGTACAAGAGTGGGAAGGATGGTTTTGATCCACCAAAACAGATCTCCATACATTTGCTAAATTTCAGAAAGTCGTGGTCGATAAGAACATCCACACAGATTTGAAAGTACGTTAAACTTGAACAGTTCACACATATTCTTTCTGAAGCAAACTGAGAAAACAATGTTCTGCTGTGACTGGTGATACCACTATTAGTCACTGTGATCTGATGCTGAGATTCCAAGACATCGCACCAATGCTTCGAACGGCGATGAAGAGACATCGCTTTCACTACCCCTTGTGTGGTACAGAGCATGCGAAGTCTGTCCGTGCCAGTATGTTAGACATTGTGGGGTCTTCACGGGACTGGACCACGATGCGGTATAACGGCTTGCGCATCTCGATGACTTATTGAGCTAAATTGGGCAGTCTGACGACCACATTGCAGAGTCACTCACACCAAGCTGGCCAATGGATAGAGATCTGAAAAACCACATTCACCTGGTCCTCCAAGTTGAGGGTTGGAAGAAAGTTGCTATCTTTTTTCCGAAGAAGATATCAGTTTTGGCACACTACCTTTCGCCCTCTGCCATCCGGTACAGG
>LOND01003714.1:13926-32177 GCA_014220965.1 Paragonimus kellicotti
CCTGAAGTCTTGAACTTCTAATCTTCACCTGGAATCATTCGGTGGCTGCAATTCCTGTTTCGTTGATCGGTCTAGCGGCATTCGTCATATATATTGAGCTGGAATCTGTGATTGTGTTTATATCAGGTAGACATGTGTCCTCCCTCCCACGTATCTCCTGATGGCTGTGCTCTCCAAATTATCCGCTAGATCTTGAGTCTGGTGCGTGTAGCATTCATATTTCACCTGTATAGTTGTAGAGTTGATTTTTTTTTATCCGAATGCTGTACCCGTGACCTTTGACCCATTCATGTAATCGGCTATCTTTTCCCGGCTCTCCATTTCCTGTTTTCCCTGGTAGTTTTTTTTAAATTTCAGTTCACATTTTTGATAAGTTTCTGTATGTGTATATGTTTGCCGAGCAACCTTGTTGTGTTTCCTTTGCTGCCAGCATGTTCAAGTTGGCTACACCTTATTGACTTCCATATACTTTGCTAAATTCTACTGCACGACAAGATCGGTCGAATTTTTTTGTTGATTCATTTCACTCTCAGTCAGTATAAAACTCACTCCCGGCAATTTCCCTCTGTACTTGCCTCCCCTCAGTCGTACATTCCTGAATGCGACCTATCGCCGGTGTTTTTACTTTACCAGTGTCTATGCTAGTGGATGCAGTTAATGAATACAGACTACCAATAACCGAGTGGTTTTTCGTTACGATTTGTCTTGCCCATTTAATAGACTGTTTGATTGTTTATTCATCATTCGATTCGAGCGGGTCTCTAACTTTCCCACAGCACGTTTTTTTGTTGATTCACAGTTGTGGCTATGTTTTTCTGTCCGTCTGGTGGTGTATTATAGACAGTTGCGTCAGATGTCAGTGTATACTGGTCCCGCAATGTCATTGTTGACTACAAGAAAACTGTTTGACAGATAGTCGGAGGTTGTTTAATATTAATTGAACATTTATCATTTGATCGCATTTCCGAGTTCTCATGAACCATCTAATCAACTCCTTTCGAGGAGAAGCAATAGAGCCGACTTCTGCCCTTAGCGCAACTCATCAGTCGTGTTTACTCTTGGTAATACATGGATTTCACCCTCTGTCAGCCTGGTTTTGAGGTTATCACATCATTGACCACAATGGGCGCTATCGGGTTATTAAGTGCTCAGCCGTATTCGCCTGTGATTTTTTCAATTGATCTGATCCCTTTTCTCTATTGGATGCATCCATGCTTCTTTTGACCGCAAAATATGCTCGTCTTAGCTTATTTACGGTAAGGTTGTTCACCAATTCATGTAAAAGCCGCCTCATACAATTTTATGATCAGGCTTTTCATATCTCACATAAATAAACTGTTACAATATAGAGTTTAAACAAACTGTACACTAAAGCGAATATTTCCATTCTTTTGCTAATTTTGGAATACGTAAAACACCGTGCATTGAGCGCTGCGTTTTCCAGCCGTACCCATAAGAACTGGCTTGAGAAGAAGCAGCATAACGATAGTGAGGCATACTTCGAACAAGCCAAAGGGACAGAAAAGGTATTTTTTGTCGGGGAATAGCCGGGTGTTGTGTTCCCTAATTCATGGTTGTTCTGTCCGTTGGCAAGATATTAATGAGACTGTATGTGAAAAAGTTGACTCAAGAATTTACCTGTCACAGCGACTCGACTGAGCACTTTTAGGTACAGTTTAACTGGCTTGAGCTGGCTCATTCAGTTGTGAATGATAAAGCTTGTGTGGCTATCTACCACATTCCAGACGATCTTCCATCAAAAACCTCAATGACTTTGGAGTCTAAACTATTGAGACGTAATAATGTCCCAGATCTGAGCTCTCTCCTGAACACTTTTCAAAATTTGCGCTGAAATAGTGCTGGTTGAACTGACCACACTCCTCCGTTCCATATGGGGTACCGAAGAGGTGCCCCATGACTGGTGCTTACCAACAGTCATTCCCATTTTCAAAGATGGTGCCAAGATATCATGTGACAACCACGGAGATATCGGCCTTTCCTCTCGCATCCAAGATGCCTACTGGTCTCACAATGCGACGGCTTCCGAAACACAGAGAATCAGATGAAAGAACACGCAGAGGCCCTGCCAGGGTACGAGTGTATCGATCATGTTGCGGCAGACATTGAGACATCGGCGCTCACTTCCTCACTGTACGGTCGCGATATATTTGGACTTAAGGACGACGGCGTGATCTCAGTCATGGTGGTTACTCCAGAATGAGCTAAAATCGTTATCCAAATGGCGTCATCGATATCTTTCGGCGATATGATCGATTTGCGTCCACAGTTGAGTTGCACATTTTTCTGTGCCCCAGACGCTCAAAATTTGCTCTCGATGTAGATGACATGCGGTTCCTAGGCATATTTTCGAAAATGTGGTGGTGCAATTTGTAATTGTAAACCATCTTTGGGGGTTTCAATAGTAGAATAGATAACTCTGCTGACTAACCACGCTCCTCGTAATGTCACATAAATGCGCTCACCTGTTTGGTCTTAGGGCTGTGCATTTTAATCAGCATAACGGCCACGTGATGTGCAGTATGTCCAAAACCCTACTCTTATGGCGTCAATCCATGTTTTTTCTGAGCGCATGTGAATGAGATCGTTTAATCGTCGTTGCGGAGACATGTCTAATTTGCATCCCATTTAAACTCGTTAACAGTTCCGAATTCAAACAATCAACCACGCCCACAGCTTCTTCGCTTGTTTCTTTTGTTCACCCAGAAGAGATGTGCGACAGTGAACTTGAACTCCATAATCGAGTGGTTTCGGCTTCCAACGTCTATGGATGGCTTATCCATTTTACTTGCTCTCACAACTTGTCCTTCGCCCATTGAACATTGACGACTTGGAAGCTATGTATATCGATTGATTTATACTTTTTCATGCTACCCGATTTTTTGACCTCATCTGAAATCTGATTTTAAGCGATCACATTGAATAGCCTGTAGTCAACCTGTAAAAACGTCTTGTGCTATTTACAAATGTCTCTTACTAAATATTTTTAGCCCCACCCCCATGGTTGACACCGAATTCAGTGCTTCTGATGTGAGTTCCCTTGTTTTCATTTTGTAGTGCACAGTTTCCTTGTTCCTCATTTCACTTANAGAAAATCCCTTATCCACGTGAACCAATGTACAAGAATAGCTACGTTGATTGGGTCACCAGATGTACTCGTTTCGAATACTCTGATGGATCTCATATACATACCTACGAGGTGCTCCCACCGTACATGAACAGTTTGAAGGAAGCTGTCGGCTAAAACTATCGGCTTTAACATGTTGCCCGCACTATCAGGCTAAACTTTGCAGCAGGTCAATCCTGGTTTGAACTGTTGATGACAAATCAGCGCTACAGATGACGGAGTTTAACCGTATAGTGTGATACGACCTTTCTATAAGATGACGTTTTGTCCAGTCGAAAATATCGCAAAAGAAGTAACAAGGATGTGACTGTTGATCATTTGTATGTCGCAGAAGTTAATTACACGTATCTCGTCTTCCTATCGAGCAGTGTTTATCATGTTGTCGGACACGAGTGTGTGAATGACTACTGTAGATGTGGTCGTGACATTAACCACTGCTCTCCCCCAATAGTGTCGTACGTAAACATCACAGGTGGCATCGGGTATGTACCTTACTTGTAGGCGGTCGGTTTTGATTTTCAATGTCTACTGTAGGTTTGTTCTTGTGATTACACTGATGTGAATGGGACGTTATGTCGTATATTGGCTACGGGCATACGTCATGTTGAATAGGAAGCCATTTGTGTGCTCGGAGCGTATAAACCAATTCCTTCTCTCCCATGAAAGCTTACAACCATCATAGACTGCTGTAAAGCAATGATGTTGAACACGTAAGTGTCACCGTGCATATAAGAGTCACTACCGAAAGAGACAGACGACAAGCGACTTTTTGTCAACCTCTTTACAACGGTCACCACTATGTGTGAAGTCAGGGCTTTCTGAGGTCGGATTCAAATGAAGTTCATACGTGCATAAATGACCTTGAGCCCACCGAATGACATTGTATCCAGACTTTTTTCTAACCGTATGAGTAGCGAATGGGATTCTGAAAAAACTTGCCCAATACAAAAACATTTAGCGCAGAATCCAGTAATTATTGGGTGCAGGTGGTCATCGATTACGGCACGCCGGATAGTTTGGGTGAGGATGGACGATTTAGTTTGATAGGTGACGCCTACAGGCTATGCTCACTGAAATGGTCAAGACCTTCGTAATTCGTGTTCCTATCTAAACCGTTAGTGCATATCACTGACAGTTGTAAACATTCACCTGGTTTAAAAAGTACGTCGCTCAGCCATCACGGATTGTACAAGAAAAGAAGAATCAATGAGGCACCAAATGTGCTCGTCAAATCGGACTACCGAGTAATTATCCCAAACAATAGCGGTTGTTGGGGTTTTGCGACGCTGTGAACATTCATAAAAATAAGAGAATGGTAAAGCAATTAACGTGTGAAAAATTAAGTCTCAAGAACACAAACTCTCACAACGTACACAGTGTCCGATGGCGTTTCCAGTCAAAATACTCGTGGTCTGAGTATCCGATTGCTTACCGCGTTTGAAATTCAGGTTGTACTCGTTTCATAATCAAGCGATGTAACGTCACCGGTGCGTGAGAGCGTGAGCTTCAGGTTTACTCGTTGATGTCAACAAACTCGGAATACCAAGCCTACTACCATTTCCAACACTCAGATACTTGACCTTTTTTGGAACCTGACAAGGAATTTGAAAGCACCCCTCCGAGGTATCCTAGACGTCAACTTTGTGGCGCCACGAGGTTTGGTCACACTACGCTGTCACCTTCACCTTAACACAACACTGGATTGTGGAGCTCAACGTGGTAAACTGTGGACTAGTTCATGTAAGACTTGTTTGGACTAAAGTAACCTGTGAGCGGTTGACAACTCGAGCTCGTACCTCAGTTACCGCATTGAACGTCATCATTGCCAACAGAGTGTTCCCATTATACGTCTATAATGTCTGTGAGGAATTCTCCGCTTCCGTTGTCCAGCTTTCGCAGCACTATGGGACAACCGCCGACATTTGTACCAAGCTTCAGTCGTACGATTGTGAGTCTTACTAAACATTCCTCCGGTGCCGATATGTCTCAAAAAGCAGGTTAATTTCTTGAGTATTTTCAACAGCTCACCATCAAGAATCCCGAGATGACTCATTAATGGCGACTTTACGGTCGGTTTGTTTCTTATGGTTACTATTCGAATAGTTTCAGTCGGTGATCCTGTACGCTTCATTCAACGCCTCTATTTGCCCCCACTGTGATAGAGACCAGGTAAACGCGGATGCACAGGTATGTCACCCAGGCAGGATAATTGCAAATCTGAGGAACAAGGTGAAATCCGAATATGGTTGATCATAAGCAATTGACTACATGGGATACGCTGGAGTGATGATGGACAAACCTACCAATACGACAGCAGGAAACCAAAAATGTCTCAATAATCAGAATGGCAGTTTATCATAAGGCTTCATAAGGGAGCTTGGCCTAACAGACCTTACTTTCGAGTCGTGATTACTTTGAATGGACCTGTATTAGTTTAAACAGCTTAACAGGTTTCAGTCCCTATGTATGGTTCGGTGCGGCACATTGCTGTGTACGCCACATATCGTCTGAACTATGGTTCTGAATCTTAACCTTTTTGGTGAATTATTGTTCACTTCACGTTTTGTCTGCTACGGCTTTTCAGTTTGATGTTTGTAACGCGGAATGGTCTGAAAACANTCAGTTTTGATGACCATACTGTTCGACGAGAACCATCAAAGTTTCATACACCCTGTCTGTTATTCGGTTGAGTAATGCAGTGTTTTCAACCCCATACCGATAGCTATACTGTCGATCTATTGGTTTTTTTGGTTGTGTTGTTGTGGCAACTTTGACTAAGTGCTGTACAAATGCTCTGATATGGAGATCACTTTTGATGACCATACTGTTCGACGAGAACCATCAAAGTTTCATACACCCTGTCTGTTATTGGTTGAGTAATGCAGCGTTTTCAACCCCATACCGATAGCTATACTGTCGATCTATTGGTTTTTTTGGTTGTGTTGTTGTGGCAACTTTGACTAAGTGCTGTACAAATGCTCTGATATGGCGTTCAGTCTTGTAAGCTAACAATCCAAGTCTCATTTTGTTGTCAACTTTTTTTTCCCTGTATTTCTTACTGCAACTCTCTCTATGCTAGCCAGTCGAGATTCACATCCAATCACCTTTGGTCGAAGGACATCGAAAATCGGTTCGGATAACTTTACTGTGCACAACAAGACTGCACTTATGCATTCTCATTTGCCTGTGGACCGCGTGGACTGGCCCCATTTTCACTCGCACTCACATTCCAGTCCACACATACCGACCGCTGCTCGGCAGCTGGCGGATTCTGCTCATGACAGTGAGTGGCTTGTCTTTTCGTTTGTAGTACTATCGCGATCTTCGGTTTCTTTGTAATAGTAGATGCTTGCAAACCAATTGCAGAGGAGCATGAATTCTAACAGTATCGATAATAACAATAACTTTGACTGCCTTCCATTTCTGATAATTTTTCAACTCGCAAGTGGTTGCATTCTTTTCGGCCACAACTGAACAACTGGAAGTGCTCTGCCTAACCAAGCATGATCGTAAAATCTTTCATCTCTGATAGTTGTGAACAGTGGTGGTGTCGTTCGTAGCTCGGGTTGATGGTTTTGGTATTGGTATGTTCGCCGAGCTTGGCATTTAGGTTGCAAACGTTTCATCACCAAACGCCGAAACAAACGCGCTCTTACGGTCGAGAACTACGACAATTGTTAGCCGACAGTACAGAATGGCGCTGCTCCGAAATAAACACCTGTCGTGCCTGAAACATGTTAACGAGTGTACACACGGTGACGGATACTGAGACAGTTTGATGTTAAAGCATAATCTGTAAAGTTGTGGCGTTATATTTTGTACACTTCATTTGATTTATGCCTAGCCATAAACACCGTGTCATTGTGCTGGTATAGCATCTGTGAAATACAATTGGAGGCACTTATTGCCACTTCTTTCTTACTTGACGACAGTTTATTTTATTTCTAGAAATTCGTAATTTGAAGGTCTTGTTAAGCCAACGTGTGAACGTACTGTCCTGGCCTAGGCTTGGATCTGCCGTGAACTGCTTAACGGATTCAGCAATAGTCTCAACTATGCCAACAAAAGAATACAAAGCGTTTACCCAAGATTACAATGGTCACGTATATTTAGCGCTTGTTACTGAATTACTTGAGACAGTTGGTCGGTTTGCTCACTTATGAAACTGCATTATCGACGATGAACGGATAAAATACGGGGCTCACAGTTTCTAAGACTAGAGCGGTTTTTGCTTGATTCAGTACGCCCACTATGACGGAGTGGGATCTCTCTGAAGTTTAGGAATCGCGTGTGCAAGACGACCGTCAAGGTGATATTACCTTACGACGGTTAAACTCAGCCGCTTTGGACAAACGGGCCTAAAACCGCCATAGGATATGTGACCATTGTGGTTTGCGTTCAGTCGTACTCTGGGTGGTACCAACGAAAAATTAACGATGATGTTAGTCAGGGTGAATCCAGTTTATTCATGCAGTCCTGAAAATTGCTTAGACTAAAGTAGCTGATCATGGCTAGAAACCCTAACCAATCATCGACCACATCGCGCATTCTTTGTTGATGCCTAAGCCGACAATTCCACTCCACTTGAGTACAATCGGTTAGGTTTTTCTGTTGGGTTCGGAGACGTCAAAAGAGGTATCGCTTATTCGGGTTTAGTGGTGTAATCATTATCGCTGTTCAACTGCATTTTATATTAAGTAAAGCCAATTAATGAAGTGAGCAATGAACTGCACAAGGAGGGTGCTGCAAATTCTGTCTTGCTCTTACTTACAACTTGGTTGTTTGTTTGCAACTTGCAAACGCCTTTACGTTTTTCATCTTTAATCTGGGGTTCATTGTTCTTGTTATTGTTGTATTGCAGTTTGGCGTCATCGTCAACCTTTGCTCTTTTTCAAACGCGTACTGACTTATCTCTTATCTCATACAGTCATTTTTCTATGAAATTCGCGTCTCATTGGCGACACTCGATATTGTGGGTGGTACTTTCACGTTGGTATGATAACTTCCTTAAGGACATATCTCTATTTTAATCCATGGGAATTTCAGTTTGCTTAGTGTTCCGGTCAGGTTATAGAATGAAATGCCCCAGAGATTTGTCTGAGATCTCTTTCAATGTTCATCTTTCCCTTCCTTACCACAATCAGCAGAAACTTATTTTGAGTTTTCCTAGCCCTTTTGATTTAGAACTGCTAGGTCTTTACGTTGGTTACCATATAACTGTCAGGACACATCAAGTCACATGTTGGCTAGCCATTGGAGATAGCTGGACTCGATTCTGCAGACGCGTGGTTCGTAGTTGGCTACGATTACTTGATGCAATGGCTCACGAGCGGCTCTATTCATTTACATGTTTCGGCATGGGTTTAGATTGTATTCAGCAATTTGTGAATTGAATAGCACCCCCAGCTCGCTGGCAGCTTTCGTCACCAGATTAACTCTACAGCCCATCTCTTCCGATAGCAAGCTCTTGATTTAAATTTTCATCTTGTTACGGCTGGTCTATAAGACTTACCGATCGCGCAGTCGAGATTTAGATCTATTTTTGCGGCCCCCATCATCGATCGCACATCACGCGCGATCGACGTATCACATCTAGGAGCTCATCTATATTTATTTGTGAGTAATGCTCAGGTTGACCGATCGCCTCAAAGGCAGACACACTGAGACGCAACAGTAGGAATGGAACTTTATTTCTGATAGGTTATGCCTGTACTTAAACAATCAAAGGCAACGTATCCGCACCTCGCATCTAAACTGACGATTTAGTTGTGTGAATCCTAGGATTGAATGACTTCACTGGAGTTGCCATTACTTGAATGGTCGTTAGGTACAACTTTTATCATGTGGATCCCTTTCTGCTCAATCTCCCTTCGGTGTTGAGGGTCTGTATGTGATCGATGGTGTTCGTTCTTTTACAGCTTTTAGACGAAGAAGATGAAACGGATACCGTTACGGATCGTGGTCGCAAGCGTATGTTCACACGAGAGAGTAAGTTGCCCCCCTTTGTTATTTTCTGTACTTGTCCACAGTTCGCTCTATGCTCTACGCGTTCGGCGATGACGAGAATCCATTACCCGAAACGGTCGCCGTGCTGGAGGAAGTTGCCGTAAGACATATTATACAAATGGTAAGCATTCTTCAAAATAGAAATTTCGGTGTACTTGCTAAGGTTCACATTTTCGCTCTTATTCCCGTCGACTTACTTCACTTGAACGATTGCAAATTTTTACCAGACGGCTCGATTGGTGGTTGCATTTATTGTAGTTATGTTTTAACTGTCTATTTATATTAGATAAACCGGCTGCCACGTACAGATAGTTTCATACCATGCATATTGCTGATGCGAGTACCGGGATGGTGTAGTTAGTTGCCTTTTCAAGCTTAGCTGGCAAAGAATTCTGGCTGATCCTTCCCAAAGCGATCTGTTGAGACCAGTATCTCTCTTTTGCAAAAGCTGATCGATAGAGTATATTTTTGCCCAGTATGTGAGTTTATTTACGACCCTGACGCCTATAAAGGGAGCCTATTGACAATGACGTCATTCCCTTCACATCGGGCATGTCGAAGTCTCTACATCAGCACTTGTATTTTATGCACCGTCGCCATTGAGTAGTATGGCACCAATCGAAAAAAGCGACTCGCGCGCTGAAGATAAAAGTAGTTCTCAACTCTAGGAAGATCAGAAACTGGGAAGCGACCGATTGGAATCGTGTATGCACACCGTGCGGGACGTGTCAATAAAGAGACTGATACTGTTCTACTGACCGCTGATCTGGAGGTACGTTATAGCCGTGCAGAAAAGTGTGTTGTTTTCCCTTCTATGCATTTTCACACACCTTGTATTGAATACATGGCAGTAAACAACTTCGTAATAAACGATGTTCTGCACTCCCAGCACACTTAACCTTGGCCGTTAGCAAGCGACTTGCTGGCCATGGGGTTTCTTTAATTTCTTTCACCCAAACTGCCAAAGGCCATAACTTTACATAGTTAAATAATATGTTAAGATTGATTGATTGATTCCACTTTAGTGCACTTAACCGAGCCGTCTGCTCACTGGACCAAACTATTAGATGACAAGTGGAAACGATAACCAATAATGAAGTTCGCCATCATTAGCCCCAATAGGTCAGTGCTTGATTGTCAAACGATTACGGAAAGAGCGATCCGTCGCCAGAACAATAAAGAGGGACCTAACTACTGAAAATAACTACGTCTATATTCAAACATTCAACATCAAGGTGCCTACACCTTGCAAACAAACAACCGAGCTGTAAGTGAAAGTAAGGCGTCATCAGCAAGACAGCTTCCTTACGGCTTTCACTGCCCCGCATCATTAAGTGCACTCACTTCACAGACAACTCGGCCAAACAACGACAACATTCACGCCACTGAGCTCGATTAGCCGCCATCTCACCTAACGTCTCAAGCCACCGACTCTGAGTCGCGAGGGCCCCAGCCCGGGAGACGAACCCGACCTACAGTAGCCAACCCCTTCGTGAACGATTTCATTTGTCTACGCCAGGTCATCATCTGTCCACCTCGCACCTTGCGCCATTCGACCAGAGTATCAGCAAAGAGTGCTCGGTGTGAGTGAAGTAGATGGCAACCTCAATACATGGCCAATATGGATCTGTGCGTACTTGAAGAGCGAACAAACAAACCTGTTTGGGAATCACCATTAAATACCTGTTTGCCAATCTCTTCGTTGCTTGCCCATTGGTGCCATCTGAAGCGAGTGATGGAACGCAGACATCGATGGTCAAATACCTGAAGTTGGTTCACTTCTGCTACCCTGAGCGGCCAAGTTTCGTAGCCGTTTTGTAGCAGCCCTCACAGCCGCCTTAGACGCGCGACGCTCAAGCTTCAGAGATGTGTCCCTATTCCTCCAGATATGCCATATGTTAACGAATGCCATCGTAGCCTTAGGAAGACGGGCTTCTGTTTCATCCAACACACCTCTGTAGCCGCTGGTACAAATTCTCAAGTACACAAACCGATCAACGACCTCCATAACTTCACTACCCAACACTACAATCTACGTAGTCACGACAATCCTGCAATGTCACTTTCGCACTTTTTGGCTGTGAAGCGCTTTCCAAACTACTTACCAGTGGACGAAATTGCGTTTGACATTGTCCATTCTGCTTGTAAACTGTCCTCCGTTATTTTTTCTATGACAAAATCAAATGGAAACTTTGAAAATGGAGAGCTTTGACGTACGGTGCTCATGATGCTGAAATTGTCTGACAGTTCACCGTATTGCCTAATCTAAACTAAAGTGTTGAACTTAGAATGCCGATGGTATGTTCCACATACTTGGTTGGCACGCCCCTGTGTTTAAGCTACTGTGATAGCGTAGAGCGGTCAGCTGCATTGAACGCACTTTTATATTCGAGAGAAGCGGCTGTTGTTGACCGGCGATACTTAAGACGCTGCTGAAGAACTTGGCGAAGGGTGGAAGTTTGTTTAGTACATCCTCGTCTAGAACGAAACTCTGCCTGTTCTTCCCTACTTTCTGCCTTCCGAGCTGCAATGAATGTGTTGTTTAACTAAGGTTGCAGCTTAATGAAGTGTGCTGGTAATAGCCACGACTTCATAGTCTCCTGCATTCGATTTGTGGCTCGTTTGGTTGAGAGCCATATATTTCTCTCAGCTCTCATCATTTTATCGAAATTTCATCTTCATTTGGCTTTCAACTTCCTTTCTGTTGCACTCAACCTGTGCTAGCAAGATGATACCAGGACCTAAGGCATAAACTTTTGTACTGTTCGCAGTTTCACGTACAGTGACTATCTTATATCTTTCGTTGCATCATGTTTTGTTTCACCCTATCGCTTACCATTCATAGAAGCGATCGATGCAGTCCGCTTCCTTAGCGTTGACGATCATGACGGTCCGTGTATGTACTATTTTGTACAGTTTGTGCGGCTAACCGTCAGCCCACAATCTGCAAACTGTTTACAGTTTATCCTTACTTCTTGCGTCGATAAAGTAGATCAAGGAGAGTTAGCTGAAAGATCGCAGAATTACGTGTTCTGGTCGACATCCATTCAGCCACTGGTCTAATTAGAATGATATTGGCGGATGATAAAATCCAGATATCAGCTCGATCAATGAGATCTGTACGCTGGTTCCATGCTGTCCCTCCACGATACGTTAAACACCAACGACAGCAATCCTCTGCCGTGATTTCCTCCTTCACGTGTCGTTTTCCAACTCAGTACACTAGTAATCTTGTTTGGTGCCTGTGCTGAAAAATCATGTCATTTTGCTGATGTCAACTATGTTCCTGTAAAATTTCTATTAGCTGTTTGTTTGTTCCTTTTCTCCATAGCAAACTATCTGTGAATCAGTGTTTTGTTTACCATAACCTTCTTGCCATAGCAACCGTTTACGACCCGTCTTCTCTTCCACTTGCTGTTATTATTTCGTCACCGTAAAAGTTTACTCTTCTTTTCGCCTGATCACGTGTCTTGACGATACAGTTGCTTCATTCGCCCGAATTGGAATGGGCGAGTCTGAGACGTATTGCTTGCCAGTTCTTTTGTGTTAACGGTCACGTGATTCACCTTTCACTCACCGTGTCAATACTGCCTGTTCCGCATTCGCTTTGTACGCTCTGTTTCGACAATGTCTCTATCACTCGTGTACTGTTACCAACTGACGTAATTCTATTGGAGTTCGTCTCAACTTTTAAGCAGTCTCATTTTAGAAAACGTTGTTGATTCTATTGAAAATGACTTTGTTTTAAGATTTCAGCATAAGTTAGGCAATAATTGGCGTTGAAAAGCATTTGAATAATGACCAATTCGTTTTACAAGACCTGGTTGGCGGTAGTTAGGAAAACCGAGATAGCCGTATGATAATTTGATCGCGTTTTTTCTTCTCTTATGGTCGTATGGTGATTAAATATCATCATCAACTGTTGAGGCATCCTTGCCCATGGTGGTGATGTTGAAGAATGTCCGCGTCAAATGTAATGCAAATGCTGTCAGAAAGTTTAAGCATTCGCGTCTGACAGGTGTTAACAAATAATTTATGGAAGTAACACTACATGAGACAAAAATTACAATCCCGACGTCACTGACGAAGATAGCTGGGTGACAAAGCGTTGAGTTCTATTTGAGAGGACGTTATTTTTTTTATATCATTGGTTGACTGTTGTCCTTCGGGTTCACCGCGGGAAATTACGATGATTGTCCAGTACCGGCTTATTAATCATAAGTTTTATTTGGCTGTGTGTTGTGACCATGCGGTGGAGTGTACTTTAGTAGTTATCTGGATCGGAGGTGGTCTTACCACCTCCAGCACTGAACTAAGCAGTCGAAATCTTTCACCACTCGTGACCTTGTGATTTGTTGATCGTGTTGGTTTTTTCTCAGTCAAATGCGATTGACAAACAGCTGATTATCGAAGGACTTTCCCACACTTTTGGGAGGATGGATGTGACTGTTAGCAGATTGTAGTCACAAGTAAACGCTCTTTTTTGGATGTTATCAGTTCATATGTCAAGATTTAAATGTACGTTATTGTACTGTAACCCCTACAGAGCAGCATCGTATATCCAGAAATGTAAACAACTCTAATTTGTTCAACTCGTTCGAACCAATTTCCAAATCTATACAGCTTATTTACTCTATCATCGTCATTTATCAGCTACTGTGTCGGTTACTGTAATCTGTTAAGTTCAAGTGAGAATTTTGGAGTATAACGAAATGATAGTATATAAAATCAAACAAATGCTTTTTGAAACAGTTGGTTCCCTTGAACAGTTTGAACAAAGCAGTTAGAACACGAAAACTGGTAGATGCAAGCATTTCGTATTGACTCGTCAGTACCAAATTTACAATAACACGGGTGCTTTTTTATAGCAAACAACTAGAGGGGTGGATAATCAATAAGCGTGTTAGGATAGGTCATTAAGTCCAGGGAAGGGTCAAATTCACGAACACAGAGAGCTGGCTTGAGTCGGTTGATTGCGACTGCTTCGGCAAACCGTAAGAATCTTGGGTTAGAATGACGTAACAGGACTCTGAATGCACAAGATGGATCGATAACGTGACCAGTGATCAGGACGTGTCTGGCGACTGAGGAAACTGGCTGTTTACGTGTTTCAGCAACATTGCCGTTCTCCGATAACACGGACTTCTGAACCCATTTAGGTAAATGTTCCTTCATTCTGGAGCTCAAGCATCTCTCGGTTCTGCCTATGTAACTTTCTCCGCAGTTACATACAAATTGGTAAATACAATGTGAAGTGGCACCGATAGGCTGATCTCCTTTGACTGAAGGCACCGGTAACTTCTGAGTCCGAGCGAATTACACGGAGTTCAGCTGCATTGAATCCAGTAATTATTGGGTGCAGGTGGTCATCGATTACGGCACGCCGGATAGTTTGGGTGAGGATGGACGATTTAGTTTGATAGGTGACGCCTACAGGCTATGCTCACTGAAATGGTCAAGACCTTCGTAATTCGTGTTCCTATCTAAACCGTTAGTGCATATCACTGACAGTTGTAAACATTCACCTGGTTTAAAAAGTACGTCGCTCAGCCATCACGGATTGTACAAGAAAAGAAGAATCAATGAGGCACCAAATGTGCTCGTCAAATCGGACTACCGAGTAATTATCCCAAACAATAGCGGTTGTTGGGGTTTTGCGACGCTGTGAACATTCATAAAAATAAGAGAATGGTAAAGCAATTAACGTGTGAAAAATTAAGTCTCAAGAACACAAACTCTCACAACGTACACAGTGTCCGATGGCGTTTCCAGTCAAAATACTCGTGGTCTGAGTATCCGATTGCTTACCGCGTTTGAAATTCAGGTTGTACTCGTTTCATAATCAAGCGATGTAACGTCACCGGTGCGTGAGAGCGTGAGCTTCAGGTTTACTCGTTGATGTCAACAAACTCGGAATACCAAGCCTACTACCATTTCCAACACTCAGATACTTGACCTTTTTTGGAACCTGACAAGGAATTTGAAAGCACCCCTCCGAGGTATCCTAGACGTCAACTTTGTGGCGCCACGAGGTTTGGTCACACTACGCTGTCACCTTCACCTTAACACAACACTGGATTGTGGAGCTCAACGTGGTAAACTGTGGACTAGTTCATGTAAGACTTGTTTGGACTAAAGTAACCTGTGAGCGGTTGACAACTCGAGCTCGTACCTCAGTTACCGCATTGAACGTCATCATTGCCAACAGAGTGTTCCCATTATACGTCTATAATGTCTGTGAGGAATTCTCCGCTTCCGTTGTCCAGCTTTCGCAGCACTATGGGACAACCGCCGACATTTGTACCAAGCTTCAGTCGTACGATTGTGAGTCTTACTAAACATTCCTCCGGTGCCGATATGTCTCAAAAAGCAGGTTAATTTCTTGAGTATTTTCAACAGCTCACCATCAAGAATCCCGAGATGACTCATTAATGGCGACTTTACGGTCGGTTTGTTTCTTATGGTTACTATTCGAATAGTTTCAGTCGGTGATCCTGTACGCTTCATTCAACGCCTCTATTTGCCCCCACTGTGATAGAGACCAGGTAAACGCGGATGCACAGGTATGTCACCCAGGCAGGATAATTGCAAATCTGAGGAACAAGGTGAAATCCGAATATGGTTGATCATAAGCAATTGACTACATGGGATACGCTGGAGTGATGATGGACAAACCTACCAATACGACAGCAGGAAACCAAAAATGTCTCAATAATCAGAATGGCAGTTTATCATAAGGCTTCATAAGGGAGCTTGGCCTAACAGACCTTACTTTCGAGTCGTGATTACTTTGAATGGACCTGTATTAGTTTAAACAGCTTAACAGGTTTCAGTCCCTATGTATGGTTCGGTGCGGCACATTGCTGTGTACGCCACATATCGTCTGAACTATGGTTCTGAATCTTAACCTTTTTGGTGAATTATTGTTCACTTCACGTTTTGTCTGCTACGGCTTTTCAGTTTGATGTTTGTAACGCGGAATGGTCTGAAAACATCAGGAGACAGTAATCTTTCAAAGAGAGGAGCCCAATAATCAATCTGAAATAAGAGAAAACACGGACAACCTTGGGCCCAAATCCCAGTATGTCGTGAACACAACTTACACATTCATAAACAAGGATGACTTCAGCGCGCTGCGTTACATGTTCACGTTCCAATCTCCCTTTTCTGTTTACCTTTGTCTTCTCTTTTAGGACAGTGGTTAGATTCCAGGTTAGCAGCTGATGATCTAGCTTATCTGTTCCCGTCGCAAAATTCTCAGGATACGACCCATGGGTCTCAGAGTGGTAAACCTTCTGCCTGTCTTATAAGACGCACTGCCGGTGGTGACGTGGCTTCACGTCTGCATCCGACGGTCACCTCGCGAACCGACTGGGCCTCGAAGTGAGTGATTTGAGTGCTTACGTTAAATAGATGCACGTTAACCACATTTGTTCATACTGTACTCCCTACGGTTTCTCTGGTGTATTACAACGTTATATATATATATATATATATATATATATATATATATATATCGTACTGCCACTTGTGCTGGACGTTTCCATGATTTTTTTTTATCTTTCGACTAATGGTTGACGCGTACATATGTGTATTTGAGTGGGTTGGATACACCGACGGTGCTTGTCTCCTCTGATACTCGTTTGCTGACTTAGAAAAATCGTATGAAACGATCGTCAGTAAGTCAGATAACCTAGGTATGGTTGTTGTCGTTAAGTTCCGCGTCAACCACTGACATACTGCTGCTGTTGGTACCGATATCCTTATTTGCGCCATGGAATAAAGAAAGTGGAGCAAAACAATGATAGTCCCAAGGAAATCATCCTGCCTTATAGATATCTTTCTACTGATTATTCCACTTTGGACGTTGCGAATTTTTTACCCATTCAGTCGATTCCTCTCTCTGTTGCTGTCCAAGCAGAGCTTTTGCATGATTTAATAACGGTTAAGCATCATTGTCAACCATGACGATGATAATACTGATAATGTTGATCTTTCCAGGCGATCACATTCATTTTTGATCCGATGCATTTCTTCCCTCTTGTATACTTTGTTCCAGGTACCTGAAGTCTTGAACTTCTAATCTTCACCTGGAATCATTCGGTGGCTGCAATTCCTGTTCGTTGGTCGGTCTAGCGGCATTCGTCATATATATTGAGCTGGAATCTGTGATTGTGTTTATATCAGGTAGACATGTGTCCTCCCTCCCACGTATCTCCTGATGGCTGTGCTCTCCAAATTATCCGCTAGATCTTGAGTCTGGTGCGTGTAGCATTCATATTTCACCTGTATAGTTGTAGAGTTGATTTTTTTTATCCGAATGCTGTACCCGTGACCTTTGACCCATTCATGTAATCGGCTATCTTTTCCCGGCTCTCCATTTCCTGTTTTCCCTGGTAGTTTTTTTTAAATTTCAGTTCACATTTTTGATAAGTTTCTGTATGTGTATATGTTTGCCGAGCAACCTTGTTGTGTTTCCTTTGCTGCCAGCATGTTCAAGTTGGCTACACCTTATTGACTTCCATATACTTTGCTAAATTCTACTGCACGACAAGATCGGTCGAATTTTTTTGTTGATTCATTTCACTCTCAGTCAGTATAAAACTCACTCCCGGCAATTTCCCTCTGTACTTGCCTCCCCTCAGTCGTACATTCCTGAATGCGACCTATCGCCGGTGTTTTTACTTTACCAGTGTCTATGCTAGTGGATGCAGTTAATGAATACAGACTACCAATAACCGAGTGGTTTTTCGTTACGATTTGTCTTGCCCATTTAATAGACTGTTTGATTGTTTATTCATCATTCGATTCGAGCGGGTCTCTAACTTTCCCACAGCACGTTTTTTTGTTGATTCACAGTTGTGGCTATGTTTTTCTGTCCGTCTGGTGGTGTATTATAGACAGTTGCGTCAGATGTCAGTGTATACTGGTCCCGCAATGTCATTGTTGACTACAAGAAAACTGTTTGACAGATAGTCGGAGGTTGTTTAATATTAATTGAACATTTATCATTTGATCGCATTTCCGAGTTCTCATGAACCATCTAATCAACTCCTTTCGAGGAGAAGCAATAGAGCCGACTTCTGCCCTTAGCGCAACT